>JARPMJ010006564.1:0-22500 GCA_033366665.1 Phoxinus dragarum
AGAGCGCCCACAGCTAGCGTTTTCTTTAGCCGAGCGCCCACAGCTAGCGTTTCTTAGCCGAGCGCCCACAGCTAGCGTTTCTTTAGCAGAGCGCCCACAGCTAGCGGTTTCTTTAGCCGAGCGCCCACAGCTAGCGTTTCTTTAGCAGAGCGCCCACAGCTAGCGTTTCTTTAGCCGAGCGCCCACAGCTAGCGTTTCTTTAGCCGAGGCGCCCACAGCTAGCGTTTCTTTAGCCGAGCGCCCACAGCTAGCGTTTTCTTTAGCCGAGCGCCCACAGCAAGCGTTTCTTTAGCAGAGCGCCCACAGCTAGCGTTTTCTTTAGCCGAGCGCCCACAGCTAGGCGTTTATTTAGCCGAGCGCCCCACAGCTAGCTTTTCTTTAGCAGAGCGCCCACAGCTAGCGTTTCTTTAGCCGAGCGCCCACAGCTAGCGTTTCTTTAGCAGAGCGCCCACCAGCTAGCGTTTCTTTAGCCGAGCGCACCACAGCTAGCGTTTCTTTAGCCGAGCGCCCACAGCTAGCGTTTCTTATAGCAGAGCGCCCACAGCTAGCGTTTCTTTAGCCGAGCGCCCACAGCTAGCGTTTCTTTAGCAGAGCGCCCACAGCTAGCGTTTCTTTAGCCGAGCGCCCACAGCTAGCGTTTCTTTAGCCGAGCGCCCACAGCTAGCGTTTCTTTAGCCGAGCGCCCACAGCTAGCGTTTCTTTAGCCGAGCGCCCACAGCAAGCGTTTCTTTAGCAGAGCGCCCACAGCTAGCGTTTCTTTAGCCGAGCGACCCACAGCTAGCGTTTATTTAGCCGAGCGCCCACAGCTAGCTTTCTTTAGCAGAGCGCCCACAAGCTAGCGTTTCTTTAGCCGAGCGCCCACAGCTAGCGTTTCTTTAGCCGGAGCGCCCCACAGCTAGCGTTTCTTTAGCCGAGCGCCCCACAGCTAGCGTTTCTTTAGCCGAGCGCCCACAGCAAGCGTTTCTTTTAGCCGAGCGCCCACAGCTAGCGTTTTCTTTAGCCGAGCGCCCCACAGCTAGCGTTTCTTTAGCCGAGCGCCCACAGCTAGCGTTTCTTTAGCCGAGCGCCCACAGCAAGCGTTTCTTTAGCCGAGCGCCCACAGCTAGCGTTTCTTTAGCCGAGCGCCCACAGAAGCGTTTCTTTAGCAGAGCGCCCACAGCTAGCGTTTCTTTAGCCGAGCGCCCACAGCTAGCGTTTCTTTAGCCGAGCGCCCACAGCTAGCGTTTCTTTAGCCGGAGCGCCCACAGCAAGTGTTTCTTTAGCAGAGCGCCCACAAGCTAGCGTTTCTTTAGCCGAGCGCCCACAGGCTAGCGTTTCTTTAGCCGAGCGCCCACAGCTAGCGTTTCTTTAGCCGAGCGCCCACAGCATGCGTTTCTTTAGCCGAGCGCCCACAGCTAGCGTTTCTTTAGCCGAGCACCCACAGCTAGCGTTTCTTTAGCCGAGCACCCACAAGCTAGCGTTTCTTTAGCCGAGCGCCCACAGCTAGCGTTTCTTTAGCCGAGCGCCCAACAGCTAGCGTTTCTTTAGCCGAGCGCCCACAGCAAGCGTTTTCTTTAGCCGAGCGCCCACAGCTAGCGTTTCTTTAGCCGAGCACCCACAGCTAGCGTTTCTTTAGCCGAGGCGCCCACAGCTAGCGTCTCGTTTTAAACTTGTAATTCATGGCCAGCGGTTTGTTTTTGCTCGATCCCTCTGCGCTTCTGTGTTCATCAATTCTCAGCTAAACTTACGCTACACTGCGTCATTCGAGGGGTCAGAGGTCACCATTCTGTCGGACGCGTGATTATAAAGTTATAAACATGGATATTTGTCTTACACAAACTCATGTCTTCACTTTAGAAGGCCTTTATTAACCCGTCTGGATTACTTTTAATGATGGATGGATGCTCTTTTTGTAACTTCAAAAACTCGGACACTAATGCCATTATAAAGCTGGTATTGTTTAATATAACTCTGTGTTTGTCTGAGAGAAGAATGTCATACACACCTATAGGATGGGAGGGTAAATCTTGGGATAATGTTATAAACTGTCCTTTAATCTGGTGAATGTAGTGTGCAGATGTGTTGTCTCCCAGACGGTCAGGTCTTCAGTGTTTCTGGAAGGAGTGAGGAACAGCAGGAGGACGAGGCTGATAAAGGAAGAGCTCGGAGAGGAAATCTTTCTGTGCCCTTTCCAGGTCATGCATTATTAACACGGAGCATGTTGAACAAATATAAATCTAATGGAGGTCATTGACTTCATGCGCTGCTAAATGTCAAGACATTTCACACATTCACACGGCTGATGTACATCCGCACTAAAGGACACGGACCGCTGTGTGTGTGTGTGTGTGTGTGTGTGTGTGTTCAAATGTGAGAATGTCTAATTATCAGGTCTGTGTGCTCTACTTGCAGTGCTCGTGGAATGAACATGATCTGAAGAATAAAATATTAAAAAATATATATTTATTATCAATAATAACCAATAATAATTGTAATATATTATTAATAGTACTAGTAGTAGTAGTAATATTATTTACTATTATACTATAATAATAATTAATATTATAATTAGCTTGAAATAAAAAATATTTAGATATATCTTTATTATTATATAATATAATAATATTTTAAATAATAATAATAGCTGCAATAAATATAATTATTAGTATTAAAATAAAAAAATTATATATATTATTAATATATGAATTATATTTTTGTTATGCTACAATAACAATTATGTTTATATATGACATTTCACTTATTACATTAACATTATATATCTATATTAAAGTTTTTATTATTACAATACAATAATAAAAATGAATGTTATAATTATAATTATTATATAAATGTATTATAATAGTCTATTATTACATAATAATAATAATAATAATGAAAATAAAAATATATATTATGATAAAAAACATGTATAATACTTCAATAATAGTATTAATAATTTTTTTATCATAACAGTAATCTTTAAAATAAAAAGTATATATTATTATATAAATGTATTATAATTGTTTATTATACCAAGATAATAATAATAATTTTTTTTTATTATATAATTTTAATTTTATTTTTAGACATTTAATAAACATTTGAAGAAAAAGCACAAACTTCATCTGAAAATGATGTGCATGTAAATGTGCTTAATAAACACAGAATATCGAATGAAAAATCGAATGCTTTCTTACTGGCGAGCACAAGTGTTCGTGTTCTGAAGGGTATCTACAGTATATGCTCCCGTTGATCCGTTAAATCCCGAGGGTCTGCCGATCCCAGCGGGACGATTCCAGTGGCATTCAGACACACTGCCGTTTATTTTCAGATCTCAGAGACGATGGAGACATTTAACACACGACACGCTGGGCGGCTTTAGCCTGAAAACATGGCGTGACATATACTGTGCGCGAGGTGAATGTTAAACAGGCCTTTACACATCCATGAGTCCACGGCTCGCTAATGGAGGGAATATTGTGTCGTAGCAACACTCGTTTAACAGATGCAAACTACCACTTCTACCAGCTCTCAATCCTACCAGAAACACAAGCTCGTGTGAAGCTGGTCAGCGAAAACTCGGAGGAAAAATGTCACACAACTATAACTATATTAATGTTCACTCAGCGCATGATATCATTCTGTTTATTATAATCCTTCTGCATCTTGATCCTAGAGAATAGTCCAATGGCATTCTACAATGAGCACACAGAAAAATGGAGTGTAGCTGGAAGAAAACAAAACTAGAGAGTTTTCGCATTTCATGGAAAGACGGCACTACTGCGTACAGAACGGTTTTTCGTCTCTTTTATATCACAAACCCCAGACGTAGTACTGAAGGGAAAATGAAAATTGAGCGGAAGTATGTAGGAGGCGGAGCCAGGCTAGAGTTACACCAGACTCACATTAACCACACCCCCCTCACTGATTAAACCCCGCCCCTCACAACAAACCCCGCCCTCTGACCACATCAAGTCCATCCCAATTTCCGTATTTTTGTAAATCATCATTGTTCCTTCGACAAAAACAAAACCCACTGCAAAAAAATGAGCTCTGTGACCAACAAAAATGTATCTCCATTGTTCATCATGATAATCTTTACAATTGAACACAACTGTTCAAACGTAGGCTATAAGCGAACTACATCACCACCACCATTAAACACAGACTGTGTCTGTTCTCAAATGTTAGGAAGACTATTCCAAAGTTTAGGTGGTAAATAGGAAAAGGATCTCCACAGAGAACGCTGGCGTTGAGGTCGTGCGCTGGTTTGAGTTGAAGTTTCGTCACGACCCAAACGTTAGCGATGGTTCTGGCAGATCCAATCGATTTTAAACTTCACCCGTATCACCCGTCCAGAAGGAAGTTAACGCTTGTCAATGGAGAGGGGACCGGGGCTGGTGTGACCCCACACTGCTGAAACTGGTTCTGGCTGATTGGAGAACTGCAGAACTCTGAGGCTCTGATTAACACATGTACTCTGTGTGACCGCTTCTACAGAACAGATGTGTGTGTTTCAGCCTCAACACACACATCTGATATATGAGCTACTGAAGAACTCAACCTGAATCCCCAAACACTCCTCTGACGCGTCACACGTCCAGCACTGAACACCATCTGTCACACACACACACACACACACACACACACACTCTCTCTCTCACACACACACACTCTCTCCTCTCTCTCTCTCTCACAAACACACACACACACACGCGCACAGCTCATGAAATGTCAGAAGCACATGGCCTGTCGCTCTGAGTTTATCGTGTGTGTGTGTGTGTGTATGTGTGTGTGTGCCGGCGGTGTCGCTCAGCTTCGGTGTGTCTGGAGAACGATCACAATTAAAACACCAGCACGACCTTCAGCTCTTCTTCACAACACTTCTCCTCTTCCTCAGCGCTGGATTCCACTGATGAAGATCTTTCCTGTAGCTCAGTGTAAAGAGCATTGCGTTGACAACGCAAGATTGTAGGGTTCGATCCCAGGGGATTGCACATACCTATGTAAATATGTATAGGATAATGCAATGTAAGTCGCTTTGAATAAAAGCGTCGCGCGAAATGCTTTAATGTAAATGTAAATCATCTCACAGAGACTCAGCCGGATCAACATGAACTCAGAGGAAGAGGAAGAAGAAGAACAGAGGAAAAGGAAGAACAGAGGAAGAGGAAGAACAGAGGAAGAACAGAGGAAGAACAGAGGGAAAAGGAAGAACAGAGGGGGGAAGAGGAAGAACAGAAAGTGAACGTCCTGAAAGTATCACACCAGTATTCATGTTTCCACCCACTGGGTTTTAATGCAAATTTTGGGATATGCATAAAAAACCCTGGCAGGAAATGCCAACATGCACATAAATTATAAAAATGGCCATAAACTTCTGCGCTCAATTGAGACGGATCATTTATTTTGTCCGATAATAAGACCTGCACATAAAATGGGGATGGAAACACTTTTCCCTGAATAAATCCTTCAAACATCACGTTGACTTTGGCTCAGCGGCTGTGATTGGATCACCCGCTAACTGCTGTGATTGGATAACCGCTGACTGCTGTGATTGGATAACCGCCTAACTGCTGTGATTGGATAACCGCTCACTGCTGTGATTGGATAACCGCTCACTGCTGTTGATTGGATAACCGCTGACTGCTGTGATTGGATCACCGCTAACTGCTGTGATTGGATAACCGCTGACTGCTGTGATTGGAAAAACCGCTAACTGCTGTGATTGGATAACCGCTAACTGCTGTGATTGGATAACGGCTGACTGCTGTGATTGGATAACCGCTCACTGCTGTGATTGGATAACCGCTAACTGCTGTGATTGGATAACCGCTCACTGCTGTGATTGGATAACCGCTAACTGCTGTGATTGGATAACCGCTCACTGCTGTGATTGGATAACCGCTCACTGCTGTGATTGGATAACCGCTCACTGCTGTGATTGGATAACCGCTCACTGCTGTGATTGGATAACCGCTCACTGCTGTGATTGGATAACCGCTCACTGCTGTGATTGGATAACCGCTCACTGCTGTGATTGGAATAACCGCTAACTACTGTGATTGGATAACCGCTCACTGCTGTGATTGGATAACCGCTCACTGCTGTGATTGGATAACCGCTAACTGCTGTGATTGGATAACCGCTCACTGCTGTGATTGGATAACCGCTCACTGCTGTGATTGGATAACCGCTAACTGCTGTGATTGGATAACCGCTAACTGCTGTGATTGGACTCAGCTCAACGGGGGAAAACGGTCTTTATTCAGATCAGTTCAGCTCTCGTGTAAAAGCATGTGAAGATGTGAGTGAGATCGGAGAGCTTGACAGAGAATGATCATGCGAGTTAGTGTTAGGCCGATTACACATATGAAATCTAACTGGTCTTATTATTATATAACTGATCACGTGACCTGAGCTGGGAGAACATCACGTGACCTGAGCTGGAGAACATCACGTGACCTGAGCTGGAGAACATCACGTGACCTGAGCTGGAGAACATCACGTGACCTGAGCTGGAGAACATCACGTGACCTGAGCTGGAGAACATCACGTGACCTGAAACTGGAGAACATCACGTGACCTGAGCTGCAGAACATCACGTGACCTGAGCTGGAGAACATCACCGTGACCTGAGTTGGAGAACATCACGTGACCTGAGTTGGAGAACATCACGTGACCTGAGCTGCAGAACATCACGTGACCTGAGCTGCAGAACATCACGTGACCAGAGCTGGAGAACATCACGTGACCTGAGCTGGAAAACATCACGTGACCGGAGTTGGAGAACATCACGTGACCTGAGCTGCAGAACATCACGTGACCTGAGCTGCAGAACATCACGTGAACCAGAGCTGGAGAACATCACGTGACCTGAGCTGGAAAACATCACGTGACCGGAGTTGGGAGAACATCACGTGACCTGAGCTGGAGAACAACACGTGACCTGAGCTGGGAAAAACATCACGTGACCTGAGCTGGAGAACATCACGTGACCTGAGCTGCAGAACATCACGTGACCAGAGCTGGAGAACATCACGTGACCTGAGCTGGAGAACATCACGTGACCTGAGCAGGAGAACATCACGTGACCTGAGCTGGAGAGAACATCACGTGACCTGAGCTGCAGAACATCACGTGACCTGAGCTGGAGAACATCACGTGACCTGAGCTGCAGAACATCACGTGACCTGAGCTGGAGAGAACATCACGTGACCTGAGCTGGGAGAACATCACGTGACCTGAGCTGGGAGAACATCAGGTGACCTGAGCTGGAGAACATCACGTGACCTGAGCTGGAAAACATCACGTGACCTGAGTTGGAGAACATCACGTGACCTGAGCTGCAGAACATCACGTGACCAGAGCTGGGAGAACATCACGTGACCTGAGCTGGAGAACATCACGTGACCTGAGCTGGAGAACATCACGTGACCTGAGCTGGAGAACATCACGTGACCTGAGCTGGAGAACATCACGTGACCTGAGCTGGAGAACATCACGTGACCTGAGCTGGAGAACATCACGTGACCTGAGCTGGAGAACATCACGTGACCTGAACTGGAGAACATCACGTGACCTGAGCTGCAGAACATCACGTGACCTGAGCTGGAGAACATCACGTGACCTGAGTTGGAGAACATCACGTGACCTGAACTGGGAGAACATCACGTGACCTGAGCTGCAGAACATCACGTGACCTGAGCTGGAGAACATCACGTGACCTGAACTGGAGAACATCACGTGACCTGAGCTGCAAACATCACGTGACCTGAGCTGGAGAACATCACGTGACCTGAGTTGGAGAACATCACGTGACCTGAGCTGGAGAACATCACGTGACCTGAACTGGAGAACATCACGTGACCTGAGCTGCAGAACATCACGTGACCTGAGCTGGAGAACATCACGTGACCTGAGTTGGAGAACATCACGTGACCTGAGCTGCAGAACATCACGTGACCTGAGCTGCAGAACATCACGTGACCAGAGCTGGAGAACATCACGTGACCTGAGCTGGAAAACATCACGTGACCTGAGTTGGAGAACATCACGTGACCTGAGCTGCAGAACATCACGTGACCTGAGCTGGAGAACATCACGTGACCTGTGCTGCAGAACATCACGTGACCTGAGCTGCAGAACAACACGTGACCTGAGCTGGAGAACATCACGTGACCTGAGCTGGAGAACATCACGTGACCTGAGCTGGGAGAACATCACGTGACCTGAGCTGGAGAACATCACGTGACCTGAGCTGGAGAACATCACGTGACCTGAGCTGGAGAACATCACGTGACCTGAGCTGGAGAACATCACGTGGACCTGAGCTGGAGAACATCACGTGACCTGAGCTGGAGAACATCACGTGACCTGAGCTGGAGAACATTCACGTGACCTGAGCTGCAGAACATCACGTGACCTGAGCTGCAGAACAACACGTGACCTGAGCTGGAGAACATCACGTGACCTGAGCTGGAGAACATCACGTGACCTGAGCTGGAGAACATCACGTGACCTGAGCTGCAGAACAACACGTGACCTGAGCTGGAGAACATCACGTGACCTGAGCTGGAAAACATCACGTGACCTGAGCTGGAGAACATCACGTGACCTGAGCTGGAGAACATCACGTGACCTGAGCTGCAGAACATCACGTGACCTGAGCTGGAGAACATCACGTGACCTGAGCTGGAGAACATCACGTGACCTGAGCTGGAGAACATCACGTGACCTGAGCTGGAGAACATCACGTGACCTGAGC
Organism: Phoxinus dragarum; assembly: GCA_033366665.1. Taxonomy (NCBI): domain Eukaryota; kingdom Metazoa; phylum Chordata; class Actinopteri; order Cypriniformes; family Leuciscidae; genus Phoxinus; species Phoxinus dragarum. The sequence continues at coordinate 8,747 of JARPMJ010006564.1, forward strand.
TGGAGAACATCACGTGACCTGAGCTGCAGAACATCACGTGACCTGAGCTGGAGAACATCACGTGACCTGAGCTGGAGAACATCACGTGACCTGAGCTGGAGAACATCACGTGACCTGAGCTGGAGAACATCACGTGACCTGAGCTGGAGAACATCACGTGACCTGAGCTGGAGAACATCACGTGACCTGAGCTGGAGAACATCACGTGACCTGAGCTGCAGAACATCACGTGACCTGAGCTGGAGAACATCACGTGACCTGAGCTGGAGAACATCACGTGACCTGAGCTGGAGAACATCACGTGACCTGAGCTGGAGAACATCACGTGACCTGAGCTGGAGAACATCACGTGACCTGAGCTGCAGAACATCACGTGACCTGAGCTGGAGAACATCACGTGACCTGAGCTGGAGAACATCACGTGACCTGAGCTGGAGAACATCACGTGACCTGAGCTGGAGAACATCACGTGACCCTGAGCTGGAGAACATCACGTGACCTGAGCTGGAGAACATCACGTGACCTGAGCTGGAGAACATCACGTGACCTGAGCTGGAGAACATCACGTGACCTGAGCTGGAGAACATCACGTGACCTGAGCTGCAGAACATCACGTGACCTGAGCTGGAGAACATCACGTGACCTGAGCTGGAGAACATCACGTGACCTGAGCTGCAGAACATCACGTGACCTGAGCTGGAGAAACATCACGTGACCTGAGCTGGAGAACATCACGTGACCTGAGCTGGAGAACATCACGTGACCTGAGCTGCAGAACATCACGTGACCTGAGCTGCAGAACATCACGTGACCTGAGCTGGAGAACATCACGTGACCTGAGCTGCAGAACATCACGTGACCTGAGCTGGAGAACATCACGTGACCTGAGCTGCAGAACATCACGTGACCTGAGCTGCAGAACATCACGTGACCTGAGCTGGAGAACATCACGTGACCTGAGCTGCAGAACATCACGTGACCTGAGCTGGAGAACATCAGAAACACCCACAAACCTTCTCATCCACAGCACTGATGATGTTTACACGGTACATGTACTTTACTGTGGTCATGAAGGAGAAGTCGCGCTCGTCTTTTCTCCTCTATTGTGTCGTATCTCTGAGAGAAACAGGAACAAGAACAAATGTGGGCGGGGTTTGATTCGATGGTTGTGGTTTCCTATTGGTGGATGTCATGTGAGTGACAGGTTGCCCCGCCCTCGGAATCAGAGAAGAGACACACACACACACACACACACACACACACACACCTGCAGAATAATCCAGATCATATGCTGATTTTAAACATTGATCATCATCATGAGTGCCGCTGGAGCAGGCAGGAACGGGATCAACACATATTCTGTTCTTCACAATTAAAACCGGAATTAAAGCTTTAAATGTCTGTAATCTTGATGAACTGCAGCGCTGATGCTGATCAAACGAGGTTCTGCAGTTTCCTTCAGGCTGTGAGTGACTTTCAGCCTTCATTAACACACAGCAGCCTGATGCAGAAACACACAACAATCATGAACACAAACACACAACACAACAATCATCACACCCATCATTCATCAACGCAAACACACAACAATCATCAACGCAAACACACAACACAACAATCAACACACCCATCATTCATCAACGCAAACACACAACACAACAATCATCACACACATCATTCATTAACGCAAACACACAACAATCATCAACGCAAACACACAACACAACAATCATCACACACATCATTCATCAACGCAAACACACAACAATCGTCAACGCAAACCCACAAACACAACAATCGTCAACGCAAACACACAACAATCATCAACGCAAACAAACACACAACAATCGTCAACGCAAACACACAACAATCATCAATGCAAACACACAACAATCGTCAACGCAAACACAAAACAATCATCAATGCAAACACACAACAATCATCAAAACAAACACACAACAATCATCAACGCAAACACACAACAATCGTCAACGCAAACACACAACAATCATCAACGCAAACACACAACAATCATCAACGCAAACACACAACAATCGTCAACGCAAACACACAACAATCATCAACGCAAACACACAATAATCATCAACGCAAACACACAACAATCGTCAACGCAAACAAAACAATCATCAATGCAAACACACAACAATCATCAACACAAACACACAATCATCAACGCAAACACACAAACACACAATTGTCAATGCAAACACACAACAATCATCAACGCAAACACACAACAATCATCAACGCAAACACACAACAATCGTCAACGCAAACACACAACAATCATCAACGCAAACACACAATAATCATCAACGCAAACACAAAACAATCATCAACGCAAACACACAACAATCATCAACGCAAACACACAATAATCATCAACGCAAAACACACAACAATCATCAACGCAAACACACAACAATCATCAACGCAAACAAACACACAACAATCGTCAACGCAAACACACAACAATCATCAATGCAAACACACAACAATCGTCAACGCAAACACAAAACAATCATCAATGCAAACACACAACAATCATCAAAACAAACAAACAACAATCATCAACGCAAACACACAACAATCGTCAACGCAAACACACAAACAATCATCAACGCAAACACAACAATCATCAACGCAAACACACAACAATCGTCAACGCAAACACACAACAATCATCAACGCAAACACACAACAATCGTCAACGCAAACACAAAAACAATCATCAATGCAAACACACAACAATCATCAACACAAACACACAATCATCAACGCAAACACACAAACACACAATTGTCAATGCAAACACACAACAATCATCAACGCAAACACACAACAATCATCAACGCAAACACACAACAATCGTCAACGCAAACACACAACAATCATCAACGCAAACACAAAACAATCATCAACGCAAACCACACAAAAACAATCATCAACGCAAACACACAATAATCATCAATGCAAACACACAACAATCATCAACGCAAACACACAACAATCATCAACGCAAACACACAAACACACAACAATCGTCAACGCAAACACAACAATCATCAACGCAAACACAAAACAATCATCAATGCAAACACACAACAATCATCAACGCAAACACACAACAATCATCAACGCAAACACACAAACACACAACAATCGTCAACGCAAACACACAACAATCATCAACGCAAACACACAAACACACAACAATCGTCAACGCAAACACACAACAATCATCAACGCAAACACACAACAATCATCAACGCAAACACACAATAATCATCAACGCAAACACACAAACACACAACAATCGTCAACGCAAACACACTACAATCATCATCTGGAGTTTCCTTCAGCCTTCATTAACACACAGCAGGACTGATGCAGAAACACACAACAATCATGAACACAAACACAACAATCATCACACCCATCATTCATCAATGCAAACACAATCATCAACGCAAACACACAACACAACAATCATCACACACATCATTCATCAACGCAAACCCACAACACACATCAATCATCAAAATGCTAGGCTAAATGTCATTTTCTCATATTTTCTGTTCGTGTTTTTGAGCTTGAGCATGAGTATGATAATGATGATGTCACAGCCACAGATGGGGACCAAAAACATAAACCCACACATTCACTGTTCTCCATCAGCTGTGGTCTGAACGGCTCTGCTCCAGTAATGTAGTGTGTGTGTGTGACCTTGCATCATGACACATGAGTGAGAGAAGCGCTGCTGTTGATGAGGGCCGTCGGGCCCCGGGCTTCAGGAGCCTAATTACGGCTGGGATCCGGTGACATTCAGCGCCGGTGATCAGGACACACTCCGTTTGGCCTCGCGTGACGGGAGACCTTTAACAAACATCCAGAGACGTCTGAGTCCGACGGCAGCAGCTTCACGACTGTCGCTCCGAGCTCAAGCTCTTCAATATACGTGTAATTATAGAACACACTGCAACAGTTGACCAAACACAGTCCACACACTGCTGCATCTATGTGCATTATACATCTATACTCAACAGGTGACGCAGATATATGCAGTAAACATGTCCCAAATAAAGTGAGAACCACACAACTATTATATATAATATACAAATGGAAAAATTAAAATAATTTCAAAATAAAAACAAAACAAACACTTACTAAAAAATTAATTTATAAAAAATAAAATAAAATAAATAACAATAAAAAAATAATTAAATCATATAATAAAAATGCAAAATTAAAAACAAAGCAGATATAAAAAAAAAATGAATTAATTTTAAAATTAAAAACACTGAAAACTTACTAAAAATTCAATTACAATGAAAATTTAAATACTTACTCAATGAAATAAATCATAAAAATAAAAAAAAAATTGAAGAAAATACAACACAGTTTTCAGGAAACATAGGACGAGATGTAATACATCCGCAAGTGCGCACCAGGAGAATGTACTTGACCTGGGCAGAGTAGTTATCACAGTGGAGTTTTCGGGTGGGCATCCTCCCTTGATGGGGATAATAATTATTACAAAAATAATGAAATCATAAAAATTTTAAACACTTATAACGGCGGATTTCAAACACTTAAAAAATAAATCCTACAAATGTAAATCGAAAATAAAAAACATCCAAATAAAACCCTTACTAAAAATATATTAAATCATAAAAACTAAAATAATTAACTTTAAAATATAATTACTAAAATTTTAAAATCACAAAATATTTAACATTTAAAATACATCATATAAATACAAAGATATTTAATGCTACACTGTGTAATTTTTTAAGTTGATTCTTAGCAAAAAACACTTTGTTCTTTCAAAACTATATGTGCTCATTAATGAGCAATTACTTCTACCAAATAATCAAGTATTCTCGTAAGCGTAGAATCTGCCATTTATAATACGTACGGGTGAACTGCTCGAATGGCGGCAGCCATGTTGCGCCTCCATCTTGAAAGTACATTAGCCAAAGAGGGACACAACTGGAGATTCAAGCTTTGCCTTTCACGTTTTTTACACTCAGCGGCGCTGTGACAAATGCGAGCGGAGATTACTCGCGACCGCCGGCAGATAATATCCTGTCATAAACGTATGTCATAAAACCAATAAATCGGGGTCATAAATCATTTTTTGACACAATGTATCCATATAGACTACTTACGACCACCAATGGGAGGGGGCTAGAAAGAAAAGTAATATTCAGTTGGTAGTCATATACAATTTCCACCGCTAGATGGGAGAAGGGAAAATCCTACACAGTGTAGCTTTAAACAAAAATATATGATTCAAATAAATTTGAAAATGAAACATTTGTTTACCTGCATGTCACATGACCATTAATAGACATCAGAGAACCGTGAACATGTGAATGTGAATGAGTGAACATGTGAATTAGCACCTGTGCTAATGAACCCATGTCATCGCTCTGTTAATCTGGTCCAATGCAGGACACCGCTGTTCACGTGATCTCAACATGAGGCTTTTCTATCGGACAAATGAGCACGTGCTTCAACACAACAGGTTTATTGCATCAATATCTTTATTTGTCCTTCAAAAGAAATGCACAATTCAGCAAAAGCTACGACATACAAACAGCCAAACAAGAGCATTTCCATCTGAAATCAGGAGACGGGAACATGAGCAACCTCCACGCGCCGAACCGCCCGCCCGCTGACCCACACCAGGAGGAAACGCAGATCTTGCATAGCTCAGATGTAATGGAGGTAAGGCACTTCACAAAGGTTTTATTAGGCATCTCATCGCCACACGCTCTGGTCTCAGCAAGCAGGAAAAGGGAATCTGAGAACGAACGTCCAACGCGCTTTGGCACCATGCTCTCCAAACGCTGAAGTGGGACTCTTGTGCATATACGGGTGGAGGACGCTGACCGGAAACCCCAGGTTCTCAAAAAAGACATTGTGCAATGGTGTTTGGGGTCGAAGAAGGCAACGTGTTGAGCTTTTTTTTGACCAAAAAGAAGTTAAAGGGTTAGTTCACCCCAGAACTGTAAACTCTGTCAGTAATGACTCTCCCTCATGTTGTTCCCCGTCAGACTTTCCTTCATCTTCAGAACACAAATGAAGATATTTTTGATGAAATCTGAGAGCTGTCTCACTCCTCCATTAGCCTGGTCCTACCTCTCCTACATTTCATTTGTACAGAGAGTCTGGCCTCTCTCCATTGACAAGCGTTAACTTCCTTGTAGGCGGGGGTCCTCTGTAGAAGTTTAAAACTATTGGATCTGCCCAGAGCCACTCTGGATCTGCCATAACCAATCGCTAACCGTTTGGTCGTGACGGAATTTCAACTCAAACTAGCGCACGACCTCAACGTCATCGTTCTCAACCACTCCCTCTGTTCGCTGATTGGACCGGTAAAAAATTGATCGGAGAAAACCCAAGAATACACAGCAAGCCCAGACGTAGTTACTGAAGGAAAATGAAAATTGAGCGGAAGTACGTAGGAGGGCGGAGCCAGGCTACTCCTCCATTGGCTTCTATTGTAATTGAAACTTGCCGGCCCAGAAAGTTAGTAAAGACATCGTTAAAATAGTGAGTTCACGTAGCGCAGCGCTTCTGGGTTGTACGTCAGAACGCAGGCTCACTATTGGCCAGCGTCACACGCATCACACACATGACCAGCGTCGGCCAATCGTGAGCCTCCGTTCTGAAGTACAACCCAGAAGCGCTGCGCTGGTTACACTACGTGAACTCACTCAGAGGAACACACAGAAGAACATCAAGAGTTGAATAAAGTCCTTTTTTTTGCACACAAAAAGTATTCTGGTCACTTGATAAACTTAAGGTTGAGCCACTGTAGTCTCTCGGACTATTTTAAACATTGTCTTTACTAACTTTCTGGGCCGGCAAGTTTCAATCACAATAGAAGCCTATGGAGGACAAATATCTTCATTTGTGTTCCGAAGATGAAGGAAAGTCTTACGGGGTTGAACAACATGAGGGAGAGTGATTACTGACAGAGTTTACAGTTCTGGGTGGAACTAACCCTTTAAAGAAACGTTTGAATCCAAAGCAAACGTCCAGACAGACGGAGGGAAAGAGTCTCCACTGAGCCAGCACTGTTTCTCGAGGTAACGCAGGTACTGTTGTGTCGTGGGACAGGGTTTCTCCAGGTAACGCAAGTACTGTTGTGTCGTGGGACGGGGTTTCTCCAGGTAACGCAGGTACTGTTGTGTCGTGGGACGGGGTTTCTCCAGGTAACGCAGGTACTGTTGTGTAGTGGGACGGGGTTTCTCCAGGTAACGCAGGTACTGTTGTGTAGTGGGACGGGGTTTCTCCAGGTAACGCAGGTACTGTTGTGTAGTGGGACGGGGTTTCTCCAGGTAACGCAGGTACTGTTGTGTAGTGGGACGGGGTTTCTCCAGGTAACGCAGGTACTGTTGTGTAGTGGGACGGGGTTTTCTCCAGGTAACGCAGGTACTGTTGTGTCGTGGGACGGGGTTTCTCGAGGTAACGCAGGTACTGTTGTGTCGTGGGACGGGGTTTCTCCAGGTAACGCAGGTACTGTTGTGTCATGGGACGGGGTTTCTCCAGGTAACGCAGGTACTGTTGTGTCGTGGGACGGGGTTTCTCCAGGTAACGCAGGTACTGTTGTGTCGTGGGATGGGGTTTCTCCAGGTAACGCAGGTACTGTTGTGTCGTGGGACGGGGTTTCTCCAGGTAACGCAGGTACTGTTGTGTCGTGGGACGGGGTTTCTCGAGGTAACGCAGGTACTGTTGTGTCGTGGGACGGGGTTTCTCGAGGTAACGCAGGTACTGTTGTGTCGTGGGACGGGGTTTCTCCAGGTAACGCAGGTACTGTTGTGTCGTGGGACGGGTTTCTCCAGGTAACGCAGGTACTGTTGTGTCGTGGGACGGGGTTTCTCCAGGTAACGCAGGTACTGTTGTGTCGTGGGACGGGGTTTCTCGAGGTAACGCAGGTACTGTTGTGTCGTGGGACGGGGTTTTCTCCAGGTAACGCAGGTACTGTTGTGTCGTGGGACGGGGTTTCTCCAGGTACCACAGGTACTGTTGTGTCGTGGGACGGGGTTTCTCGAGGTAACGCAGGTACTGTTGTGTCGTGGGACGGGGTTTCTCCAGGTAACGCAGGTACTGTTGTGTCGTGGGATGGGGTTTCTCCAGGTAACGCAGGTACTGTTGTGTCATGGGACGGGGTTTCTCGAGGTAACGCAGGTACTGTTGTGTCGTGGGACGGGGTTTCTCCAGGTAACGCAGGTACTGTTGTGTCATGGGACGGGGTTTCTCCAGGTAACGCAGGTACTGTTGTGTCGTGGGACGGGGTTTCTCGAGGTAACGCAGGTACTGTTGTGTCGTGGGACGGGGTTTCTCCAGGTAACGCAGGTACTGTTGTGTCGTGGGACGGGGTTTCTCCAGGTACCGCAGGTACTGTTGTGTCGTGGGACGGGGTTTCTCGAGGTAACGCAGGTACTGTTGTGTCGTGGGACGGGGTTTCTCGAGGTAACGCAGGTACTGTTGTGTCGTGGGACGGGGTTTCTCCAGGTAACGCAGGTACTGTTGTGTCATGGGACGGGGTTTCTCCAGGTACCACAGGTACTGTTGTGTCGTGGGACGGGGTTTCTCGAGGTAACACAGGTACTGTTGTGTCGTGGGACGGGGTTTCTCCAGGTAACGCAGGTACTGTTGTGTCGTGGGACGGGGTTTCTCGAGGTAACGCAGGTACTGTTGTGTCGTGGGACGGGGTTTTAGCCAGCTGGTCTTCATACTGCTTACGAAAGCAGTCGCCGGCGGGGAAGAAGTCCCAGCATCTCTCCTGATACATCTTCCACACGTACGACTCCTGCGGAGACACCAGAAACTTCTCAAACACGTCTGACTTTATTATTATCACTGCAACAAATATTTTCTTACTCAAGTGTTTTTGTCTCGTTCCCAACCCAATATCTAAAAAATCTTTAATCAAGATGCATTTACTAGATGAGTAAAATCCCATTAGACATTATGTCTAGTTTTCTGGTGGCAAAAATCTTAAAACAAGCAAAATGATCTACCAATGGGGTCAGGAAAATAATCTAGTTTCTGTTTGAATTAACATTATTTTTCTGACCCCATTGGCAGATCATTTTGCTTGTTCACTTCATTTAGATTCAACCCCCCCCCAGAAAACAACACAGTGGGCCCTATTGTAACGCTCTAAAACGCAAGTATCAACCGCTAAACGCAAGTAACTCTGTGGGCGGATCCCGGGCGCTGTTGCTATTATACCGGCGGGATAAACGACTCTTGCGCCCGACGCAAATCTAAAATGTGTTGGTCTGAAGTCGCTTCATTACTCATAGGTGTGGTTTGGGCGTAACGTGAAATAAACCAATCAGAGCGTCCTCTCACATTCCCTTTAAGAGCCGGCGCGCTTGTTCCACGGCGGATTGCTATTATAACGGCGGATTGCTATTATAACGGCGGATAGCTATTATAACGGCGGATCGCTATTATAACGGCGGATTGCTATTATAACGGCGGATTGCTAATATAACGGCGGATCGCTATTATAACGGCGGATTGCTATTATAACGGCGGATTGCTATTATAACGGCGGATTGCTATTATAACGGCGGATCGCTATTATAACGGCGGATTGCTATTATAACGGCGGATCGCTATTATAACGGCGGATCGCTATCATAACGGCGGGTCGCTATTATAACGGCGGATTGCTATTATAACAGCGGATCGCTATTATAACGGCGGATCGCTATTATAACGGCGGATTGCTATTATAACGGCGGATTGCTATTATAACGGCGGATCGCTATTATAACGGCGGATTGCTATTATAACGGCGGATCGCTATTATAACGGCGGATCGCTATTATAACGGCGGATCGCTATTATAACGGCGGATTGCTATTTTAACGGCGGATTGCTATTATAACGGCGGATTGCTATTATAACGGCGGATTGCTATTATAACGGCGGATGCTATTATAACGGCGGATCGCTATTATAACGGCGGATCGCTATTATAACGGCGGATCGCTATTATAACGGCGGATCGCTATTATAACGGCGGATCGCTATTATAACGGCGGATTGCTATTATAACGGCGGATCGCTATTATAACGGCGGATTGCTATTATAACGGCGGATCGCTATTATAACGGCGGATCGCTATCATAACGGCGGGTCGCTATTATAACGGCGGATTGCTATTATAACAGCGGATCGCTATTATAACGGCGGATCGCTATTATAACGGCGGATCGCTATTATAACGGCGGATTGCTATTATAACGGCGGATCGCTATTATAACGGCGGATTGCTATTATAACGGCGGATTGCTATTATAACGGCGGATCGCTATTATAACGGCGGATCGCTATTATAACGGCGGATTGCTATTTTAACGGCGGATTGCTATTATAACGGCGGATTGCTATTATAACGGCGGATTGCTATTATAACGGCGGATTGCTATTATAACGGCGGATCGCTATTATAACGGCGGATTGCTATTATAACGGCGGATTGCTATTATAACGGCGGATTGCTATTATAACGGCGGATTGCTATTTTAACGGCGGATTGCTATTATAACGGCGGATTGCTATTATAACGGCGGATTGCTATTATAACGGCGGATTGCTATTATAACGGTGGATTGCTATTATAACGGTGGATTGCTATTATAACGGCGGATTGCTATTATAACGGCGGATTGCTATTATAACGGCGGATCGCTATTATAACGGCGGATTGCTATTATAACGGCGGATCGCTATTATAACGGCGGATTGCTATTATAACGACGGATTGCTATTATAACGGTGGATTGCTATTATAACGGTGGATTGCTATTATAACGGTGGATTGCTATTATAACGGTGGATTGCTATTATAACGGCGGATTGCTATTATAACGACGGATTGCTATTATAACGGCGGATTGCTATTATAACGGCGGATTGCTATTATAACGGCGGATTGCTATTATAACGGTGGATTGCTATTATAACGGCGGATTGCTATTATAACGACGGATTGCTATTATAACGGCGGATTGCTATTATAACGGTGGATTGCTATTATAACGGCGGATTGCTATTATAACGGCGGATTGCTATTATAACGGTGGATTGCTATTATAACGGTGGATTGCTATTATAACGGCGGATTGCTATTATAACGGCGGATCGCTATTATAACGGCGGATCGCTATTATAACGGCGGATCGCTATTATAACGGCGGATTGCTATTATAACGGCGGATTGCTATTATAACGGAGGATTGCTATTATAACGGCGGATCGCTATTATAACGGCGGATCGCTTTTATAACGGCGGATTGCTATTATAACGGCGGATTGCTATTATAACGGCGGATTGCTATTATAACGGCGGATCGCTATTATAACGGCGGATTGCTATTATAACGGCGGATTGCTATTATAACGGCGGATCGCTATTATAACGGCGGATTGCTATTATAACGGCGGATTGCTATTATAACGGCGGATCGCTATTATAACGGCGGATCGCTATTATAACGGCGGATCGCTATTATAACGGCGGATCGCTATTATAACGGCGGATCGCTATTATAACGGCGGATCGCTATTATAACGGCGGATCGCTATTATAACGGCGGATCGCTATTATAACGGCGGATTGCTATTATAACGGCGGATTGCTATTATAACGGAGGATTGCTATTATAACGGCGGATCGCTATTATAACGGCGGATCGCTTTTATAACGGCGGATTGCTATTATAACGGCGGATTGCTATTATAACGGCGGATTGCTATTATAACGGCGGATCGCTATTATAACGGCGGATCGCTATTATAACGGCGGATTGCTATTATAACGGCAGATCGCTATTATAACGGCGGATCGCTATTATAACGGCGGATTGCTATTATAACGGCGGATTGCTATTATAACGGCGGATTGCTATTATAACGGCGGATTGCTATTATAACGGCGGATCGCTATTATAACGGCGGATCGCTATTATAACGGCGGATTGCTATTATAACGGCGGATTGCTATTATAACGGCGGATTGCTATTATAACGGCGCGGCGGATTGCTATTATAACGGCGGATTGCTATTATAACGGCGGATCGCTATTATAACGGCGGATTGCTATTATAACGGCGGATTGCTATTATAACGGCGCGGCGGATTGCTATTATAACGGCGGATTGCTATTATAACGGCGGATCGCTATTATAACGGCGGATTGCTATTATAACGGCGCGGCGGATTGCTATTATAACGGCGGATTGCTATTATAACGGCGGATTGCTATTATAACGGCGGATTGCTATTATAACGGCGCGGCGGATTGCTATTATAACGGCGGATTGCTATTATAACGGCGGATCGCTATTATAACGGCGGATCGCTATTATAACGGCGGATTGCTATTATAACGGCGGATTGCTATTATAACGGCGCGGCGGATTGCTATTATAACGGCGGATTGCTATTATAACGGCGGATCGCTATTATAACGGCGGATTGCTATTATAACGGCGCGGCGGATTGCTATTATAACGGCGGATTGCTATTATAACGGCGGATTGCTATTATAACGGCGGATTGCTATTATAACGGCGCGGCGGATTGCTATTATAACGGCGGATCGCTATTATAACGGCGGATCGCTATTATAACGGCGGATTGCTATTATAACGGCGGATTGCTATTATAACGGCGCGGCGGATTGCTATTATAACGGCGCGGCGGATTGCTATTATAACGGCGGATTGCTATTATAACGGCGGATTGCTATTATAACGGCGGATTGGATTGCTATTATAACGGCGGATTGGATTGCTATTATAACGGCGGATTGGATTGCTATTATAACGGCGGATCGCTATTATAACGGCGGATCGCTATTATAACGGCGGATTGCTATTATAACGGCGGATCGCTATAATAACGGCGGATTGCTATTATAACGGCGGGTTTGCCAGCGCACGCCAGGAGCGGTTCACAGCCGAGGAGACCGACGTTCTCGTCAGGGCCGTAAAACACAGAGAAGTGACATTGTATGAGGATGATGGAGAAACACACACATTAGCTTCGGTTAAACAGGCGTATAATAATTTGGGTAAATGTGTAATCTAGATTTATGCCTATTTTTTTCACATCTTCACGGACACAACAATGATTTCCCTCGTGTGTTAATATTTTTCCTTGTAATAATGTATGATTTGCAAAAATGAAAACTGCTGCGTCCGTTTAGATTAGAGAATCAAAGTGTGTGTGTTGTTCACACGCTACATAATGGCCAAGCACGCGCACTTAAAATAGCATATGACTAACGCACGGCGCCGCTGTCTTTAGACTGGGTTTCTCCTGGTCAGCGGCGGAGTTGTTTTCTGGAACTGCAAAATAGCACCAGGGAACATTTGCGCCGGAACACACTCCTCTTTTCACTGAACCGCCCCCCCAAATTTTTTTGTTATTTGGACTGGAAACAAGACAAAAATACTGAGTAAGAAAAGCTTTTTTTTGCAGTTTATTTTACCAGGAAAGAAAGCAGATTGAGATTAAAAATCTCTGTTGCAAGAGTGTCCTGGCTGAGATTATTAGAACACAACTCACGTGGGTTTAACAAATAACATTCAACTCACTCCCTGCTTCCGTTGGCACTGCTTTAGAAAACGCTTCAAAGTCATTTTTATTTAGGATTGCATAAAAAAAAATGGATTGCTTATAAAGTTAGGA
>JARPMJ010006564.1:30000-42500 GCA_033366665.1 Phoxinus dragarum
ATCAACATCCTCATCATCATCAACATCCTCATCATCATCCCTCATCACCATCAACTCCTCATCACCATCCTCATCATCATCAACATCCTCATCACCATCCTCATCATCATCAACATCCTCAACACCATCCTCATCATCATCAACATCCTCATCATCATCCTCATCATCATCCTCATCATCATCAACATCCTCATCACCATCCTCATCCTCACCCTCATCGCCATCCTCATCACCATCCTCATCATCATCAACATCCTCATCAACATCCTCATCATCATCACCACCCTCATCATCATCATCATCCTCACCCTCATCCTCACCCTCATCATCATCCTCATCATCATCAACATCCTCATCACCATCCTCATCCTCACCCTCATCGCCATCCTCATCACCACCACATCATCATCAACATCCTCATCACATCCTCATCATCATCACCACCCTCATCATCATCAACATCCTCATCATCATCCTCATCATCATCAACATCCTCATCATCATCAACATCCTCATCACCATCCTCATCACCATCAACATCCTCATCACCATCCTCATCATCATCATCATCCTCATCATCATCCTCATCATCATCAACATCCTCATCATCATCATCATCCTCATCATCATCCTCATCACCATCAACATCCTCATCATCATCCTCATCATCATCACCATCCTCATCACCATCCTCATCTTCTTCATCACCATCCTCATCACATCAACATCCTCATCATCCACCTCATCATCATCACCATCCTCATCGCCATCCTCATCGCCATCCTCATCATCATCCTCATCATCATCACCACCCCTCATCATCATCAACATCCTCATCATCATCCTCATCATCATCACCACCCTCATCATCATCAACATCCTCATCATCATCATCATCCTCATCATCATCCCATCATCATCAACATCCTCATCATCATCCTCATCATCATCAACATCCTCATCATCATCCTCATCACCATCCTCATCACCATCCACATCTTCTTCATCACCATCCTCATCGCCATCCTCATCATCATCAACATCCTCATCATCATCCTCATCATCATCACCATCCTCATCGCCATCCTCATCGCCATCCTCATCTTCTTCATCACCATCCTCATCTTCTTCATCACCATCCTCATCTTCTTCATCACCATCCTCATCTTCTTCATCACCATCCTCATCTTCTTCATCACCATCCTCATCTTCTTCATCACCATCCTCATCTTCTTCATCACCATCCTCATCTTCTTCATCACCATCCTCATCTTCTTCATCACCATCCTCATCATCATCCTCATCATCATCAACATCCTCATCATCATCCTCATCATCATCCTCATCATCATCAACATCCTCATCATCATCCTCATCACCATCCTCATCACCATCCTCATCTTCTTCATCACCATCCTCATCTTCTTCATCACCATCCTCATCTTCTTCATCACCATCCTCATCATCATCCTCATCATCATCAACATCCTCATCATCATCCTCATCACCATCCTCATCACCATCCTCATCTTCTTCATCACCATCCTCATCGCCATCCTCATCATCATCAACATCCTCATCATCATCCTCATCATCATCACCATCCTCATCGCCATCCTCATCGCCATCCTCATCTTCTTCATCACCATCCTCATCTTCTCATCGCCATCCTCATCTTCTTCATCACCATCCTCATCTTCTTCATCACCATCCTCATCTTCTTCATCACCATCCTCATCTTCTTCATCACCATCCTCATCTTCTTCATCACCATCCTCATCTTCTTCATCACCATCCTCATCTTCTTCATCACCATCCTCATCGCCATCCTCATCATCATCACCATCCTCATCGCCATCCTCATCTTCTTCATCACCATCCTCATCTTCTTCATCACCATCCTCATCGCCATCCTCATCATCATCACCATCCTCATCTTCTTCATCACCATCCTCATCCTCACCATCCTCATCCTCATGCTCATCTTCTTCATCACCATCCTCATCCTCATCATCATCATCCTCATCCTCATGCTCATCTTCTTCATCACCATCCTCATCCTCATCATCATCATCCTCATCACCATCCTCATCGCCATCCTCATCCTCATCCTCATCTTCTTCATCACCATCCTCATCTTCTTCATCACCATCCTCATCTTCATCAACGTCCTCACCATCATCACCCTCGTCTTCATTATCATCAACCTCATCATCATCACACATGCTCACACCACACACACACACACACACACACACACACACACTCGTTTATTTCACTGTTGATTTTGTTCTGAAATGTGGGATTTATGGATGATCTTACCTTCCGTTTGACAAATTTGTCCCAGTAGTTGTTGGGAAAGACCTGCGTAAACAGAAACCAGTGTTTAATTCTTCACAGAGACTGTGATGCCGTGGAACTGACCCATAATGCAGTGCGGCGTGACTCACGGGGTGTTGATGACCAGTCGGTCCCACTGGCCCTTGATGTCGTCATCAGACGGTTGTTCGGTGATGTAAAGCCCGTCGAACTCCAGCTTGCGCGCGATCTCCTTTTCACGCTTGAACACCACGAGCGGCACCTGAGCGACACACACACACGGTCAGTCCCTCACAACACACACCTGCGAGCTCCTGCACCGGGGCTTGTGGGTAATGTCGTACCTTGAGGTAGTAGTATCCCAGCACACAGAGGAACGAGATGAGTGTGTGCATGACGGCGAGGAAGCGGAGAGTCGGAGCCATGTATCCGCTGCTCTCCTGGAGAACGAAATACTCCACCACTCCTTCATCCTCGTCTTCCTCACGCCGCGTCCACGGGTCCGAGTCATCCGAGTCCTCACCCGTCACCTTCTCAAACACACACACACGCACACACAAACAGACACGTACACAGACACAGACACGCACACAGACACGCACACAGACACGCACACACACACACACACACACACACAGACACGCACACACACACACACACACACACACAAACAGACACGTACACAGACACAGACACGCACACAGACACGCACACAGACACGCACACACACACACGCACACACACACACAAACAGACACGTACACAGACACAGACACGCACACAGACACGCACACAGACACGCACACAGACACGCACACACACACACGCACACACACACACAAACAGACACGTACACAGACACAGACACGCACACAGACACGCACACAGACACGCACACACACACACACACACACACACAGACACGCACACACACGCACACACACACACACACACACACAGACACGCACACAGACACGCACACAGACACGCACACACACACACACACACACACACAGACACGCACACACACACACACACACACAAACAGGACACGTACACAGACACGCACACAAACACGCACACAGACACGCACACAGGCATACACACAGACACACACACAGACACGCACACACACAGACACACACACACACACACACCACACACACAAACAGACACGTACACAGACACAGACACGCACACAGACACGCACACAAACACGCACACAGACACGCACACACACACACACACACACAGACACGCACACACACACACACACACACAAACAGACACGTACACAGACACGCACACAAACACGCACACAAACACGCACACAGACACGCACACAGACACACACACAGACACGCACACAGACACACACACAGACACACACACACACAAACAAACAGACGTACACAGACACGCACACAGACACGCACACAGACACGCACACACAGACAGACACACACACAGACACACACACAGGCATACACACAGACACGCACACAGGCATACACACAGACACGCGCACACACGCGCACACACAGACACACACACCACACAAACAGACACGTACACAGACACAGGCATACACACAGACACGCACACAGGCATACACGCACACGCGCACACACACGCACACACAGACACACACACACACACACAGACAGACACAGACACGCACACAGACACGCACACAGGCATACACGCACACGCGCACACACACGCACACACAGACACACACACACACACACAGACAGACACGTACACGCACACAGACACGCACACAGACACGCACACAGACACGCACACAGGCATACACACAGACACGCACACAGGCACACACACACAGACACGCACACAGGCACACACACACAGACACGCACACGCACACACACACAGAGACAGACACACACACAAACAGACACGTACGCGCACACAGACACGCACACACACACACACAAACAGGTTCTTATGATTTCTTTATAATTTTTTGATACATGGAGGAAAAATAAAATAATAATTACAAAAAAGTAAAAACAAAAGACAAAAGGTAGGTAATGATGAGATAAAATAAGTAAATAAATAAAAGAGAGCAATTTTTATAATTATTATTTATTTATATTTTTTATACATAGAGTGGGAAGCAAAAAATATTAATAAATCAAAATTAAGATAAAATGAAGCTATTTTGAAAACAATCAAACAAATATATAAATAAAAGTGAGCTCAAGTTTTTTTATTTAAGATGTATTTATAATTGTAATCACATGGTGGGAAAAGAAAAAAACTATTAAAATATATATATATTTAGACAAAATTAAGCTAATGTTGTAAAACAATCAAATATATATATATATATATACATATAAAAGTGTACTCATGTTTTTGTTCAGTTTTTTTTTATAATACACTTATACGATTTATTTATCATTTTTTGATGCACACAGAATGGCGAAAGAAAATAACTAAATAATACAAATAAGTAATTTAGGCAAAAGGAAGGTAATGATGAAAACGAAATAAACTGTCAAATAAATGAATGAATAACACAGAGTTCTCGGACCGCCGCTCACCTTGTAGAAGAGCAGGATGAAGTTTATGGCAAACGCCACGAACAGAGCCAGAAACCGCAGGTTGTAGAAGTTTCTGGCCAGATAATTCTGCAAACACAGAGTGATGTTTAGAGTTTGAGAGACGGTGAAACTTTTACACACACACACACACGTGTAAACACACGTCATTCACACGTTACAGAAGTGAACGAGCATCCAAACTTTGGAGGATTTGTGTTGCTCTTCTCTAAATGTGCAATAATCCACTGCCATTATAAAGCTGGGACGAGAGTTCTGATATAACTCTGATTGTGTTCGTCTGAGAGAAAGTCATACACACCTATAGGATGAGTTGAGGGAGAGTAAATCATGGGGTTAATGTTCATTTTAAAGAGAACTACTGCTTTACTCTGCGGTTGCTCACCAGGGTTTTGGTCTGATAGACGTCGAGACCCGCCAGAGTCGCTGCCATGAACGCTTCGGCCGACTCCTTCCTCGGGCCTCGTCTCTTCTTCAGCGGCTTCTTCTCCTCCTCACACACACTCTCCTTCTTCCCCTTGTCCTGGTCCTTCTTCTCTCCATCCTCCACACTGGCCACGTGAACACACACACACACACACACACACACACACACACACACACACACACACACACACACACACACACACCACGCGCTAATGAGAGAGCAGATTTAGCCTGAACGCTTCACAGCGCCTGAACAGACATACTCACACACACACGCAAACGTTCATACTTACACGCTCACACACACACACACACACACACACACACACACACACACACACACACACACACACACACACACACACACACACTCACACACACACACATGCAAACACTCTCACACACACACAAACGCACACTCACTCACACACACACACACACACACGCACACTCACTCGAACACACAAACATGCTCACACTCACACACGCACTCTCCACATGCACTCGCACACATACACACACACACACTGACTCATACACACGCACATGCTCACACCCACACCGACTCATACACACTCACGCACACTCCACACACACATACATACACACACGCAAACACTCTCTCTCACACACACACACAGAGTTTCTCCTCAAACACTCACTCGGTCTTCTCCCACTCTGATCTGCTGTCAGATTCCGCTGTCTGTTTACTAGCCGCTTCCTGCACAGAAAACACACACACTACAGTCACAATGATAATCATCAAAATTATAACAAATAAAGGCTTGAAATATCTCACTTTGCATGTAATGAGTCTATATAATATATTAGTTTCACCCTTTAAGTTGAATTACTGAAATAAATGAACTTTTGCTCCATATTCTCATTTCCCCAGTGCCACCAGTATTTGATCAAAAATACAGTAAAAACAGAAATATTGTAAAATATTATTACTATATAATGCAGACAAAAGGAGTATAATGATATAAATAAATAAATGTCAGCTCATGTATTTAATCTGGTTTATTATTAAGTAAAAGATGATTCATTTTTAATATTTTAAATATTTTAAAATATTAATATTTTAAGGAAAAAGGTAGGTAATGGTGAAAATAAAATAAATTTACTTATAATTTGTTGATACAAACAGGGTGGGAAAATAAAAAAACTACATAATAATTAAAAATATAAAAATGTATACAAAAGGGAGGTAATGCTAAATAACTATCCAAACAAGCATATAAATGTGAGTTCATATTATAATCTGAAGCAGCAAAACTGTGTTTCAACACTGATAATAATCATAACTGTTTCTTGATCATCAGATCATCATATTACACTGATTTCTGGAGGGTCATGTGACACTGAAGACTGGAGTAATGATGATAAACTCAGCTTTGATCACAGGAATATATTACACTTTACTGTATATTCACATAGACAACAGATGATTTACATTGGAATAATTTTGACTGTATTTTTGATCAAATAAGGACAGCATGTCAGACCTGAGCTTTCTTCTGGTGTACGGCGCTGGCTAGAGACGGAGTGTCGACTCCCACGACCTCGGACACGTCTCCCAGTCCCGGCTCCATCCCATGCTTTCCTCCTTCCCTCCTGGGATGAATATTCATCAGCTCCGTCATGAGGTCCATCTCATCCTGATCTCCCGCTCGCCCGAGCTCGGCCACCGAACACACGTCCCCGTACTCAAGCTTCTCCATCTCCAGGACGTCTCCGTGAATCCCGAACTGCGTGGGATCCGGCATGTTTCCCAGAATATCCGTCACTTTCATGTTCTTGGCTCCCTCCACCAGGCCTCCTCCGAACAACGTGGACCAGAGAATGTGGAAGAAACCCCAGACCAGGTTGTAGAGAAAGCGGAAAATCCCGGTGAAGATCATCCAGAAGAAGAAGAAGAATCCTCGGATCATCTCCCGAACGCTCATCTTCCTCATTTTCCGATATTGTCTCTTCATGCTCCTGAAGGTCAGCAGCTTTTGGAGGTTGTAGAGGCTCTTCCTCATGGATACGCAGGCCAGAGCAAACGCTGAGGAAGACTCCAGCGCACCATCTTCATCATCCTCATCCATCTCCACGCTCTGAGCATCGTCTTCATCTTCCTCCTCTTGTCTCTCAGTGGCGTCCGGCTCGGAGATCAGAGACGCCAACTGCATCTCGAAGATGGTGTCCTCGCAGAAGTTGACGAACAGCTCCATCTTTTCAGATTCTCCGCCCTCGTTGACGACGTCGAAAATGAACTGGCGCTTGGACTCTTTGACCTGCGGTTTGAAAGATACCTAACATTCAGTAATAATATCGATTTGACAGCATGGATGAGAACAACGTTTGTACTGAATTGATCTGAATAATGACTACGGTCTTCTGTAGAGCTGCTTTACAGCACAATTTACATTTCATAATTGATGAGATTTGCATAACTGACCTTTCATGAACTGAATTGAACATTAAAAATCATCCGTAATTGGATGTCATACGTAATTGCAATAATTTGATAATTGATGAATTTTGCAACATTGACACTGTAATTGAACTGAATTAACATTGAAAATATGTTTCATAATTGAAGAATTGTGCAACATTAACACTGTTAGTAAACTGAATTAACAGTGAAAATATGTTTCATAATTGATCAATTTTGCAACATTGCCACTATTACTGAACTGAATTGAATAAACTGAAAATTAGCTTCCTAATTGATGAATTTGCAACATTAACACTGTTATTGACCTGATCCAACATTGAAATTTGTTTCATAATTGATGACTTTTGCAACATTGACACTATTATTTAAACTGAATTGAATAAACACTGAAAATTAGCTTCATAATTGATTGATAATTATGCTTCATAATGCATTCATTGACACCTCTTATTGATCTGAATTAACATTGAAAACATGTTTCATAATTGAAGAATTTGCAACACTGTTATTGAACTTATCCAACATTTTGCAACATTGACACTGAAAGAAAACTGAATTAACTTTGAAAATGTTTCATAATTGAAGAATTTTGCAACATTGACACTGTTATTGAACTGAATTGAATAAACATTGAAAATTAGCTTCATAATCGATGAAATTTGCAACATTGACACTGTTATTGAACTAAATTGAATCAACATAAAAAATGTGCTTTATAATTGATGAATTTGCAACATCGACACTGTTATTGAACTGATACAACATTGAAATTTGTTTCATAATTGATGATTTTCGCGACATTGACTGTTATTGAACTGAACTGAATAAACTGAAAATTAGCTTCAGAATTGAGGAATTTACAACATTGACACTGTTATTGAACTGATCCGACAATTTGTTATGTAACTGAAAATTTGTTTCATAATTGATTTATTTTGCAACATTGAAACTGTTATTGAACTGAATTAAATAAACATTGAAAATTAGCTTCATAATTGATGAAATGTGTATCTGTTTTGTATAAAGCGCCATAGAAATAAAGCAGACTTGACCTGCGGTTTCTCCCACTGCGTCCGGCTGGACTCGCTGATCTCGAAGTAAACCCTTTCGATTCTCTTGGCGCCACCCATGATCTCGATGCGCCCTAGGAAGGGCTCGAAGTAGTTCAGGACGCTCTCGGCCAAGTTCAGGAAGGCGGAGAGACGGGGATCGTGAGGCATGTGCTCCGACAGATTGGTGAGGAGAACCGCCACGTTGAAGCCGATGTCCTTGGCGGGTTCGTGGAAGCGTTTGACGAACTCTTCGTAGTTGAACATGTCGTTCTCGTCGGCCTCGGCGCAGGACAGCAGGAACTCGATCTCGGACTGGGAATACTGCTTCTGGTTCTCCATGGACTTCTGAAACTCCTTCTTGGAGATGAATCCTTTACGGTCGGGGTCTTGCTCCTTGAAGTTCTCGGAGGTGGTCAGATCTTTCAGCTTGAGGAACATGTCGAAGAACTTGAGAATCATCTCCACGTTACTGGAGGACTCCACCAGAGTGTCCACCATCTGCTTGCCGATGGTCCCGTTCACAACGTTTCCTAAAGGAGGGAACGACGGGATTATTCATTATTATTATTACACTAAATGCAGAAGTGTGTGTGAACAGAACAGGATTAAACACTAAATGCAGAAGTGTGTGTGAACAGACAGGATTGAACACTTAACGTTGAAGTGTGTGTGAACAGAACAGGATTGAACACTACACTCTGAACTGTGTGTGAACAGAACAGGATTAAACGCTTAACGTTGAAGTGTGTGTGAACAGAACAGGATTGAACACTACACTCTGAACTGTGTGTGAACAGAACAGGATTAAACACTTAACGCTGAAGTGTGTGTGAACAGAACAGGATTGAACACTTAACGTTGAAGTGTGTGTGAACAGAACAGGATTGAACACTACACTCTGAACTGTGTGTGAACAGAACAGGATTAAACACTTAACGCTGAAGTGTGTGTGAACAGAACAGGATTAAACATTAAACACTGGATTGTGTGTGTGTGAACAGAACAGGATTAAACAATTAATGCTGAAATGTGTGTGTAAACAGAACAGGATTAAACACTAAATGCAGAACTGTGTGTAAACAGAACAGGATTACACAATTAAAGCTGAAGTGTGTGTGAACAGAACAGGATTAAACACTAAACGCTGAACTGTGTGTGAACAGAACAGGATTAAACATTAAACACTGGAGTGTGTGTGGACAGAACAGGATTAAACACTTAACGCTGAAATGTGTGTTTGAACAGAACAGGATTAAACACTAAACGCTGAAGTGTGTGTGAACAGAACAGGATTAAACACTAAACGCTGAACTGTGTGTGTGAACAGAACAGGATTAAACACTAAACGCTGAACTGTGTGTGAACAGAACAGGATTAAACACTTAACGCTGAACTGTGTGTGAACAGAACAGGATTAAACACTTAACGCTGAACTGTGTGTGAACAGAACAGGATTAAACATTAAACACTGGAGTGTGTGTGAACAGAACAGGATTAAACGCTGAACTGTGTGTAAACAGAACAGGATTAAACATTAAACACTGGAGTGTGTTTGTGAACAGAACAGGATTAAACATTAAACACTGGAGTGTGTTTGTGAACAGAACAGGATTAAACACTAAACGCTGAACTGTGTGTGAAAAGAACCGGATTCAACACGAAACGCTGAACTGTGTGTTAACAGAACAGGATTAAACACTAAATGCAGAAGTGTGTGTGAACAGAACAGGATTAAACACTTAACGCAGAAGTGTGTGTGAACAGAACAGGATTAAACACTTAACGCTGAAGTGTGTGTGAACAGAACAGGATTAAACACTAAACGCAGAAGTGTGTGTGAACAGAACATGATTAAACACTTAACGCAGAAGTGTGTGTGAACAGAACAGGATTAAACACTTAACGCTGAAGTGTGTGTGAACAGAACAGGATTAAACACTTAACGCAGAAGTGTGTGTGAACAGAACAGGATTAAACACTTAACGCTGAAGTGTGTGTGAACAGAACAGGATTAAACACTTAACGCTGAAGTGTGTGTGAACAGAACAGGATTAAACACTAAATGCAGAACTGTGTGTGAACAGAACAGGATTAAACACTAAATGCAGAAGTGTGTGTGAACAGAACAGGATTAAACACTTAACGCAGAAGTGTGTGTGAACAGAACAGGATTAAACACTTAACGCTGAAGTGTGTGTGGACAGAACAGGATTAAACACTTAACGCAGAAGTGTGTGTGAACAGAAAAGGATTAAACACTTAACGCTGAAGTGTGTGTGAACAGAACAGGATTAAACACTAAATGCAGAACTGTGTGTTTGAACAGAACAGGATTAAACACTTAACGCAGAAGTGTGTGTGAACAGAACAGGATTAAACACTTAACGCTGAAGTGTGTGTAAACAGAACAGGATTAAACACTAAATGCAGAAGTGTGTGTGAACAGAACAGGATTAAACACTTAACGCAGAAGTGTGTGTGAACAGAACAGGATTAAACACTTAACGCAGAAGTGTGTGTGAACAGAACAGGATTAAACACTTAACGCTGAAGTGTGTGTGAACAGAACAGGATTAAACACTTAACGCTGAAGTGTGTGTGAACAGAACAGGATTAAACACTAAATGCAGAACTGTGTGTTTGAACAGAACAGGATTAAACACTTAACGCAGAAGTGTGTGTGAACAGAACAGGATTAAACACTTAACGCTGAAGTGTGTGTAAACAGAACAGGATTAAACACTAAATGCAGAAGTGTGTGTGAACAGAACAGGATTAAACACTTAACGCAGAAGTGTGTGTGAACAGAACAGGATTAAACACTTAACGCAGAAGTGTGTGTGAACAGAACAGGATTAAACACTTAACGCTGAAGTGTGTGTGAACAGAACAGGATTAAACACTTAACGCTGAAGTGTGTGTGAACAGAACAGGATTAAACACTAAATGCAGAACTGTGTGTTTGAACAGAACAGGATTAAACACTTAACGCTGAAGTGTGTGTGAACAGAACAGGATTAAACAATAAATGCAGAACTGTGTGTAAACAGAACAGGATTAAACACTTAACGCTGAAGTGTGTGTGAACAGAACAGGATTAAACACTAAATGCAGAACTGTGTGTTTGAACAGAACAGGATTAAACACTTAACGCTGAAGTGTGTGTGAACAGAACAGGATTAAACACTTAACGCTGAAGTGTGTGTGAACAGAACAGGATTAAACAATAAATGCAGAACTGTGTGTAAACAGAACAGGATTAAACACTTGACGCTGAAGTGTGTGTGAACAGAACAGGATTAAAACACTAAACGCTGACTTTAGCTGCCGTGTGTGTGTTTGGTGTGTGAGCGTTTGCGCAGAACCTTCCAGCAGCGACAGCATCATGACGATCATGTCCTTCTGCAGATCCAGCAACTCCTTCAGCAGCTCAATCTGACTCGAGTCCTGTGAGGGATCAAGAGCAAAGCGAGACATTAGCGTGAGGACAGGAGACAGCAAACTTTCATGTTCATCACATTTAGTCATTAATCTGCTGTATGATAAGAAAACAGAAACCTTTCATATGGACAACAACTGTGGGAAAATAAGACTCGGAGAGACATCTAGTGTTCACAGACACTACTACAGTTCAGGGTTTCAGGAAAGCCTACATTAGGATTATTT
>JARPMJ010006564.1:47500-51375 GCA_033366665.1 Phoxinus dragarum
TGTGTGTTCCAGTGTGATCGAGTGTGTGTTCCAGTGTGATCGAGTGTGTGTTCCAGTGTGATCTTGTGTGTGTTTCATCATCAGTGTGTGTTCCAGTGTGATCGAGTGTGTGTTCCAGTGTGATCGAGTGTGTGTTTCATCATCAGTGTGTGTTCCAGTGTGATCGAGTGTGTTTCATCATCAGTGTGTGTTCCAGTGTGATCGAGTGTGTGTTTCATCATCAGTGTGTGTTCCAGTGTGATCGAGTGTGTGTTCCAGTGTGATCGAGTGTGTGTTCCAGTGTGATCGAGTGTGTGTTCCAGTGTGATCGAGTGTGTGTTTCATCATCAGTGTGTGTTCCAGTGTGATCGAGTGTGTGTTCCAGTGTGATCGAGTGTGTGTTTCATCATCAGTGTGTGTTCCAGTGTGATCGAGTGTGTGTTCCAGTGTGATCGAGTGTGTGTTTCATCATCAGTGTGTGTTCCAGTGTGATCGAGTGTGTGTTTCATCATCAGTGTGTGTTCCAGTGTGATCTTGTGTGTGTTTCATCATCAGTGTGTGTTCCAGTGTGATCGAGTGTGTTTCATCATCAGTGTGTGTTCCAGTGTGATCGAGTGTGTGTTTCATCATCAGTGTGTGTTCCAGTGTGATCTTGTGTGTGTTTCATCATCAGTGTGTGTTCCAGTGTGATCGAGTGTGTGTTTCATCATCAGTGTGTGTTCCAGTGTGATCGAGTGTGTGTTTCATCATCAGTGTGTGTTCCAGTGTGATCGAGTGTGTGTTTCATCACCAGTGTGTGTTTCATCATCAGTGTGTGTTCCAGTGTGATCGAGTGTGTGTTTCATCATCAGTGTGTGTTTCATCATCAGTGTGTGTTCCAGTGTGATCGAGTGTGTGTTTCATCATCAGTGTGTGTTTCATCATCAGTGTGTGTTTCAGTGTGATCGAGTGTGTGTTTCATCATCAGTGTGTGTTCCAGTGTGATCGAGTGTGTGTTTCATCATCAGTGTGTGTTTCATCATCAGTGTGTTTCAGTGTGATCGAGTGTGTGTTTCTCATCAGTGTGTGTTCCAGTGTGATCGAGTGTGTGTTTCATCATCAGTGTGTGTTTCAGTGTGATCGAGTGTGTGTTTCATCATCAGTGTGTGTTTCATCATCAGTGTGTGTTTCAGTGTGATCGAGTGTGTGTTTCATCACCAGTGTGTGTTTCATCATCAGTGTGTGTTCCAGTGTGATCTTGTGTGTGTTTCATCATCAGTGTGTGTTCCAGTGTGATCGAGTGTGTGTTTCATCATCAGTGTGTGTTCCAGTGTGATCGAGTGTGTGTTTCATCATCAGTGTGTGTTCCAGTGTGATCGAGTGTGTGTTTCATCACCAGTGTGTGTTTCATCATCAGTGTGTGTTCCAGTGTGATCGAGTGTGTGTTTCATCATCAGTGTGTGTTTCATCATCAGTGTGTGTTCCAGTGTGATCGAGTGTGTGTTTCATCATCAGTGTGTGTTTCATCATCAGTGTGTGTTTCAGTGTGATCGAGTGTGTGTTTCATCATCAGTGTGTGTTCCAGTGTGATCGAGTGTGTGTTTCATCATCAGTGTGTGTTTCATCATCAGTGTGTTTCAGTGTGATCGAGTGTGTGTTTCATCATCAGTGTGTGTTCCAGTGTGATCGAGTGTGTGTTTCATCATCAGTGTGTGTTTCAGTGTGATCGAGTGTGTGTTTCATCACCAGTGTGTGTTTCATCATCAGTGTGTGTTCCAGTGTGATCGAGTGTGTGTTTCATCACCAGTGTGTGTTTCATCATCAGTGTGTGTTCCAGTGTGATCGAGTGTGTGTTTCATCATCAGTGTGTGTTTCATCATCAGTGTGTGTTCCAGTGTGATCGAGTGTGTGTTTCATCATCAGTGTGTGTTTCATCATCAGTGTGTGTTCCAGTGTGATCGAGTGTGTGTTTCATCATCAGTGTGTGTTCCAGTGTGATCGAGTGTGTGTTTCATCATCAGTGTGTGTTTCAGTGTGATCGAGTGTGTGTTTCATCACCAGTGTGTGTTTCATCATCAGTGTGTGTTCCAGTGTGATCGAGTGTGTGTTTCATCACCAGTGTGTGTTTCATCATCAGTGTGTGTTCCAGTGTGATCGAGTGTGTGTTTCATCATCAGTGTGTGTTTCATCATCAGTGTGTGTTCCAGTGTGATCGAGTGTGTGTTTTCATCATCAGTGTGTGTTTTCATCATCAGTGTGTGTTCCAGTGTGATCGAGTGTGTGTTTCATCATCAGTGTGTGTTCCAGTGTGATCGAGTGTGTGTTTCATCATCAGTGTGTGTTTCATCATCAGTGTGTTTCAGTGTGATCGAGTGTGTGTTTCATCATCAGTGTGTGTTCCAGTGTGATCGAGTGTGTGTTTCATCATCAGTGTGTGTTTCAGTGTGATCGAGTGTGTGTTTCATCATCAGTGTGTGTTTCATCATCAGTGTGTGTTTCAGTGTGATCGAGTGTGTGTTTCATCACCAGTGTGTGTTTCATCATCAGTGTGTGTTCCAGTGTGATCGAGTGTGTGTTTCATCATCAGTGTGTGTTTCATCATCAGTGTGTGTTCCAGTGTGATCGAGTGTGTGTTTCATCATCAGTGTGTGTTCCAGTGTGATCGAGTGTGTGTTTCATCACCAGTGTGTGTTTCATCATCAGTGTGTGTTCCAGTGTGATCGAGTGTGTGTTTCATCATCAGTGTGTGTTTCATCATCAGTGTGTGTTCCAGTGTGATCGAGTGTGTGTTTCATCACCAGTGTGTGTTTCATCATCAGTGTGTGTTCCAGTGTGATCGAGTGTGTGTTTCATCATCAGTGTGTGTTTCATCATCAGTGTGTGTTCCAGTGTGATCGAGTGTGTGTTTCATCATCAGTGTGTGTTTCATCATCAGTGTGTGTTCCAGTGTGATCGAGTGTGTGTTTCATCATCAGTGTGTGTTTCATCACCAGTGTGTGTTCCAGTGTGATCGAGTGTGTGTTTCATCATCAGTGTGTGTTCCAGTGTGATCGAGTGTGTGTTTCATCACCAGTGTGTGTTCCAGTGTGATCGAGTGTGTGTTCCAGTGTGATCGAGTGTGTGTTCCAGTGTGATCGAGTGTGTGTTCCAGTGTGATCGAGTGTGTGTTCCAGTGTGATCGAGTGTGTGTTTCATCATCAGTGTGTGTTCCAGTGTGATCGAGTGTGTGTTTCATCATCAGTGTGTGTTCCAGTGTGATCGAGTGTGTGTTTCATCATCAGTGTGTGCTCCAGTGTGATCGAGTGTGTGTTCCAGTGTGATCGAGTGTGTGTTTCATCATCAGTGTGTGTTCAGTGTGATCGAGTGTGTGTTTCATCATCAGTGTGTGCTCCAGTGTGATCGAGTGTGTGTTTCATCATCAGTGTGTGTTCCAGTGTGATCGAGTGTGTGTTCCAGTGTGATCGAGTGTGTGTTTCAACATCAGTGTGTGTTTCATCATCAGTGTGTGTTCCAGTGTGATCGAGTGTGTGTTTCATCATCAGTGTGTGTTCCAGTGTGATCGAGTGTGTGTTTCATCATCAGTGTGTGTTCCAGTGTGATCGAGTGTGTGTTTCATCATCAGTGTGTGCTCCAGTGTGATCGAGTGTGTGTTTCATCATCAGTGTGTGTTCCAGTGTGATCGAGTGTGTGTTTCATCATCAGTGTGTGCTCCAGTGTGATCGAGTGTGTGTTTCATCATCAGTGTGTGCTCCAGTGTGATCGAGTGTGTGTTTCATCATCAGTGTGTGTTCCAGTGTGATCGAGTGTGTGTTCAGTGTGATCGAGTGTGTGTTCCAGTGTGATCGAGTGTGTGTTTCATCATCAGTGTGTGTTCCAGTGTGATCGAGTGTGTGTTTCATCATCAGTGTGTGCTCCAG
>JARPMJ010006565.1:0-51363 GCA_033366665.1 Phoxinus dragarum
ATTAAAAACTCGGAGAACATTTGGAGTGTATTTTATATCTTAATGAAGAGCAGTTGTTTCATGGTGAGCTTGTTCTCCCTAAAAATATTTGTTAGCAAGTGTTTTAAGCGGTACAAAAACTTTTGCTGTGCCACAGTCAACTTGATGGTATTTAATCCTACGACTCTTTAGTAAGCAAAGCCCAGCTGTGGGACAAGCAAACTATTAATATGCCATCTATTAAAAAGCCTCATGAAAAATAAGTTGTTAACTACACAGTCTAATTTGGTCCACTGCTGCTATTTTAATCATAGCATGCTATATATATATATATATATATATATATATATATATATAATGCGGTAAAACACAGTGGGCAAAGGCTTTAAATGGACCAGTGTTTAACCTTACAGCAAGAAGGCAAAAATGCATTCCTGTTGCAGCTAAAAGATTTAGGCCAGATTTTTGAAGTCTGAACAGTCAAGTTTGAACTCTAACCTCCAACACGCAGCTGGCTGTGACAATCTTACACTGAAAGAGACACTTTAAGTGCTCTTGACAAACAGTCTAATTATGGGGCCACAAAATTCCCAGTGCTCATTACATTTATAATGAACAGGGTAAACTAGAGCAGATGTGTCCTGGTGCCTTTTCAGTGTGTGTTTGAGCTCTGTACCAAGGCAGTGTGAGATTTCTACATGGTCACTCTATATATAAACTTTATCTGCATACATGTATATAACAAAATATGTTTCTAAAACATTGTTTAATCCATAGCAGTATCCAGTACTCTACTCTTTAGTTCTAGCCAATGGTTATGCAGTTTGAAAGTAGGGCAGAGAAATAGAATTAGTGCATTAATTTAAAGGAGTAGTTCACTCTAAAATTAAAATTTTATCATTTAAGCCCCAAGATGAATAATGTCTATGACTTTCTTTCTTCTAGAAGAACGTGCACAATGTTCTTTCCCCATACAATGTAAGTTTTAAGGGATAGTTGTCCATACAGTAAAACACTGGACCTCACTGACTTTCATTATACAGACAAAAGAAAACACTAAAACATTTTTCAAAATATCTTCTAAGTTCGACAGGAGAAAAAATAACGGATACTGGAACAACATGAGGGTGATTAAATGGTGACAGAATTTTTGGGTGAATTATCCATTTAAGTTGGCTAGTATTTGTGTTCAAAATATACAATATCTTTGCAAATAGTGCGAAAACATACGTGGATGAACCGTTTTCTTCTATTAAGTTATAAAACTGTTTATTACTCATTACAAAATGTTACATAGCAACCTTGAGCATCACTCCAAACAATGTTGGAGTAAATACATTTCTTGAAGTTTAGTTTCTACTACTAATACATCAAAAAAAAAAAAAAAAAACATTATTTAATTGATTACCCCTATAGGAGTACTGTGTTGCTTTTCAAATTGTCTCTGTACTTTCCCAAAATGGTTTGTGCAAAGAAATCATGCTTATTTTAATTAAAATTATTTTCTGGCAAGTGTTACACTTCATTTAATACAGACGCAAATTGTTATTGGACTGCTGTCACAGCACTTACAGACCTAAAATTCAATAACAATAACTAAAACCAATTTTAACTGTTAACTATCCTTAAACAGAAAATGATGGAAAAGCCTGTGTGTGCTTAACTAAGTGCTCGTAAATTGTTTTTTCCCCAAATGCAGTTTTGAATTTCAGTTGCATCTCCTGATAAAAAGTCCTCTGAGTAAACGATCACAAGTGTACACCAGCAAATACAAAACTCACTTTCTGACACTTAAGTAGTCCTGCATTTTATCCTTTCACCATCCCGAAATCGCTCTTTAGTTCAGAGCAGTCAGAAATTACAGTAGCGAGTGAACATGATACAAAATGCGTTCAGTCTGTGAAGGTTATGTACAAGCACCTCAGTCCTACATTTGACGAACACATTCCACATTGCTCTGTTGAACAGGAGCGAGTTTGGCTGGGTATGAGAGGAGCTGAAAGGGAGGTCAGCAGACAGTGGTCAAAGAAGCTTGTGAAGCCTATCTCACAATGTATCACTGACATTTAAGATTCCTTCAAGGAAAGCTTAGTTAGTTTTATTTACATGTAACCGTGTAACACACCGAACTGCAATACTCTGGTCTCTTTTTGCGTCTTTATCAAATGTGATATCTCATTGCTTAACCCTTGTAGGATTGAAAAATAAACATATAAAACTACCACACTGTTGCATTTTTAAAAAATAACAACAACAGCAACAAAAAAAAACATACAGTCAAGAGTAATGTGTAAAGGTCCAACAGTTACCCAAGCAGCTCTTGCATTATCGTATCGATAGTGTTTCAGACAAAAGAGCTCTCAGATTGGACTGAAATAGCACTGTTGCATTGCACTGATTTGTCACTCGACTTTCCTTTGGATGCCTCTGTGGACATCATACCCATCTCCACTTGGGCACCTGTGCCAAGGCAACATGTTTTCGAACAAGACAACTGACACTTTCAAACAGTGCGGTGAGTACAAGCCACAATCAGCCCAGTTGGCCCCTGTTCAAAGAAATGTGCAAATCATAAACTTGAGTGGCAAGAAGGTAATTAACAGAAATAACTGCTCCCGTGTTAAAGCGTTTATAAAACACTGCTATTCGTTGGATACATAGTGTGACCATGCTTGATTCGGATTTTAAGGGGAGCATCAAGTCTGAGTTAAGTATGGGCTGGGCACATCCAGCCAGGGAATATAAGACTGCATCACCTAGGAAAGTTTAGTGCTGGGGTGCACTGAAGAGAGTTGAGGGGGACTGAAAGCTGGCTGGGGGTGAAGGGCCGACATGGGGTAGAGGCCAGGGTGCAGAATGTCCCCGTATGAGGTGCCCACTTGGTGCCTGTACATGTGGGCGGGATTGGGGGCCAGGAACTGTCTTTGCATCATTAAGGAATGAATGGCGAAGGGGGGCATGAGTGGTGACAGAACAGCCTGGTTCTTCAAGTACTGCAGTGGATGGGAGTAACTTGGGGTGACGTGGGAGCCCAAGCTCTCACACATGTCCTGGACCTGAGATACAAATGTCCCTGGATACAGCCCTTGGAATAGGTGGGAGTGCAAGGGGATCTTGTGGCCCTCTGAAATGTAACTGTTGATGTGCACTGCGTGAGCGGGTTCTGCTGGCTTCATGGACTCACTGTCAGCTTCCGGCGTCCTTGGTTTCCCCGGGCCGTCTCTTTGTGTCGAGCAGTGCAAGGGTGTCACAGCCCGGATCTTCTTCTCCGATGGTCCGTTCTCCAAATCCTCAACGCTCCTTTTCAGTGGCCGTGCAGTGCAAATATTCTGTGGGCTGCTTTTTGCACTCAGAATGGGCCGAGCCATCTCATCGATCTTGTAGCTCAAGGTCTCTTCTCCTCTGCCGTTGTGTGATTTCTCCAGAACCTTTGAGTGAGATTCAGCTACCTTTTTAGATGCGGACACTGTCATGGGAGGAACACGACAGGCCCTGGGATGGTAATCCATGGTTGAGCTCTGACTGTTGCCTGCTTGAAAGAGAGGAGAGTTTTTAATGTCCGATTGCATTGTGGGATGTGGGATGCCAGTGAGAGCGGATGAGGAAAAAGGCAGTTTGTGAGGAGAGGATTTTGGGAGACTCAAATCAGTTGGTTGCTCCTCTGTTACCCTTTCTGCAGGAGGTCCCTTTTCTTTCTGACTAAGCCGGGCACAGAAATTCAAACCCACATTGTCGGGATGCTGACTTGGGGGAAAGCCCTGGGCGGTCTCACAGTCTCGAGGGTAAATGTCTCTGCTAAGATACTTGCTTATCTGCTCCTTGCTCAGGTGGTGCTCAGTTTGTCGGCAGATATTGTGTAGGTGTGGTGAGGAGTAAAAGTCACTCAGGAAGCTGGGAGCCTGGCCAGGACGAGGCATCTCAGCAGATTTCTCCATGCTGGAAATGGGGTCGGCCCTCATAATGTACGGCTCTCTTATCGGGGTAGGCTGTGGCATTGGTTGTTCTCCCTCACTACACCCTTCTTTCTGAGCGCCTCTGTTGAGGACCTCCTGTCCTCACTATCCCTGGGTTTGAAGCTTTGAGCATGCTGAATAACTGATGGTCGTTTGATCACCATGTTGGTCTCTGCAGTGGAAGGAGCATGGGAGCTCTGCTGTCCAGCAGATGAGTATTCTGTACTACTGCTAGATAACCTCCTACTGACCAATGGAGGTGGGGGTCCATATGGGTAATTATTAAGCAGTCCCGTTCCACTAACTTGGGACAACATCTTCTTCTTAGCTAATGGAGACATGATGCCAGGATTACCCCTAGGGTAGAGGAGAGGATTAAAATTGAAGCAGGATTCTTCCTTTTTAGTGGGCTCGGCCCTTTCAGGTGGGATTTCTGGAGATGTGACAGGTTTCTGTTTAATGGTCGGCAGCACCATTCCCACCTGGTTTTGGCCCTCTTTTGGCCTAGACTGTTCAATGTTTACAAGGGCAGCTGGAGGTACCTTGTATTCCAGCATCCCATGCTGCCATTGGTCCGGTGTGTGAGAGTTGGGGAGAGAATGACTGTGGTGCAGCGGCATGGCAGCAACAGGGAACACGTCACAGTCCTCTGACTTGAGTGGCGCATCATCTTGTGGAAGTGAGGGCAAAACATTCCCATTTGCATGCTCATATGCGTTGTGGAGCACAGGTTGATCTTCATCCTTGATTACTAGCTGCACACCTTCATCTTCAGTAAGAGGACTATTTGCTTCTCTGTCCACCGGGGTAAGAGCCAGGGACTGTTGGCTATCCTGCTTCTCCTGGAGCTGTTCCGTGTCCTCCATCCCCTAAAGACAGATAGAAACAATTCTTAATGGTACAGAAAAACTAAGAATATTGACAAGCATACATTTCTAACACAGTTACAACCACACATAAGATAAGCCATATGATGTGCCCCCAGGTGATACAACATTTGTACATTTTGTATTTTATTCCAAATTCTTTGACCTATAATAACTTTTATATAGTTTACATATATAGCTATATCAAGTCTACATTCTCACTTCTACAGTATTCGGTAAATAGGTAAAAAGAGATGGGTGAAAAAATGACATGCATGTTATTATTCTGTTATACCTCAAAGTAAGTTTCAAGGTCCTTTGAACGCTTTAAGAGTAGTCCGAAACCATCAGAAACTATATTAACAAACTTGCTAAAGACATGCTAATGGCCAACATCTAAAGCCCCGTTCACAACCGCCAGCGATTTTGTCGCTGTATGTCGCTACACTCTAAAAAATGCTGGGTTGTTTTAACCCAATTTTGGGTCAAATATGGACACACCCAGCCATTGGGTTACATTTTCAAATTGCATTTTTGATCCAACGTTTGGGTTTGTCCATATTTAACCAAAAAAATGGGTTAAAACAACCCAGCATTTTTAAAGTGTAGTCTCTGTACTGTGAAGTCGCTTGTGGGCGTTGGTAGTGCTGTCGCTCTAATGTTATTGGTTGACTGGACGTCTGGCCATATCTATACCATCACAAGTGATACCAGAGCTGCCAACTCTCACGCTTTCGCCGTGTGACACACGGTTTTGCCAGTTTTCACACGCACTCACGCCACACATCACATTTCTCACGCAAAAAAAAAAAAAAAAAAAACTCCCCGACCATAGATGGCGCTGATGAGCGTCACTGAACCCTATGCGCTGCACCCCGAACTTAGTAACAGAAGAAGAGATACAAGAAAGACGGCGGGGAAAACCGCGATGACTGGTGATGATAATCTGAGCTCAGCTGAGAGGTATGTCACAAATGTCAACCTTGAGTACTACTTACGCTCTTAAACTTTACATCTTGAAATAAATAATTTGCTTGTGTGTTCGTTTGTGAACATGAGTGACAGCTGTCATAGCAGGAGAGCACCTTGTTAACCTAGTATAGGCTGCTGAATGTTCAAAACATCAGTTCCTAGCATTGTTTATTCACATGGCATTTATCTTTTTATTAACAGGCCAAAAGGACTCACTTTGGATGAAGATTATTTTCTGTAGGACTTAATAGCAGCACTTTTTCGAACAGGTAAGAGATGTATTACAAAGAATTTAACAAATATGGAAAATTTGTGCAACAGAAGTTAGGCTCGTTTTTTAACCGAGAGTAAAGTTATTAAACCAACATGACCATGAATTCTTTAAGGTTTCAAAGATGTCCCGTAAGAGACCTCTGCCAGGACAAAAGCGAAACCTTTTATTTTATTTAAAGAATCATCCAAGTGAAAAAAGACAGACAAACACACTGACAGAACAGCCAGAACAACTGATAGAAACGACAGGACAGACAGAGGAGCAACGAACAGGACAAAGGGAGCATCAGGCAGAAATGATAGAAGAACATGCAGAAGAGCAACAGACAGGACAAATGGAACGAGCAACATGTCAGATGGAAGAAGACACAGAGGGACAGATAGAAGACACAGAGGAACAGATAGAAGACACAGAGGGACAGATAGAAGACACAGAGGGACAGATAGAAGACACAGAGGGACAGATAGAAGAGACCCCCCCCAATCCAACAGCAGGGCCAGAAGAGTCGTGCTCTGGCTGGAGCAGCAACATATAGATCCATTTTCAAACAGGAGTGGGACCTCTTCATGGCCATTTATTACCAGAGGGAGCCGCAACACGCACTACTGGTGTGCAGTCTGCCGTATTGAAAATTCATGTTGCCACCAGGGTGTTGCAGATGTAGTGCGCCACATTAAAACCAAAGGCCACCAAGAAAAGCAAAAGGCTCTACAGTCCACAGCCACAATATTTCAATATGCAATGCCTGTTTCCTCTGTTGGGGGGATGTCTGCACAAGAGGTTAAGGTATGATATGTGTAAAGGTTCAGAAAAGAGTTTTGAGTTATAGTTGATCACGGTAATGTCATGGTTGATAGTTTTGACTAATTTAAGGTTGTGTATTTCAGTGTAGTATAGTCCAATTTTCTTAATTTGAGATCTTAGTTGCTGAATGAGGTTTTTTTTTTTACCTGTGCCCTATTATCGCAGGTATCTATTTGAAATAAACTCTGGTCTTTTGGGAGGATTAATAATCTAATTTATTACAGACAAGAAGGGCTGAGGTCAAATTGACAGCTGGGTTGGTAGTTCACAACATCCCCCTAGCGTTTGCAGACCACCTGGGGCCTCTCCTAAAAGAATGTTTTGGAGACTCGAAGACAGCGCAGGAGTACAGGTGTGCCAGGACTAAGTCATCCTGCATTATCAATGAAGCACTCGCACCATATTTCACACAGGAGCTTGTGAAGGAGATGAAAAAATCCCCGTATACCCTTGTTACTGATGGGTCGAATGACACTGGTATTTCCAAAACTTGAGATTTTTCTCCTTTGCAAAGCACATACTTTTTTTTGCATTCTTAAACATCTATCAACATAAACATCTGTATGATTCTAACTTGTCATTATTATAGGAGTGGAAAAGATGAACCCGCTTACTGTCCGGGTCTTTATGGGCAGCAAAGTTGTTCACCAGTTTTTAAGTATGTGCACAACAAGTGGGACAAGAAGTGGGACAGCAAGTGAGATCTTCACCAAAATTAACGGCACCTTAGAGGAACATGGCATCCCTTGGGATAATTGCATTGGTCTCTCAGTCGACAATGCAGCTGTGAATATTGGACCACATAATTCCATTGCCTCTAGGGTCCTCCAGAAGCATCCCAACACCTATATTCATGGTTGTCCTTGTCACGTGGCACATAACACCGCCAAAGCTGCAGGAGTGGGATTTTTTAAAGTGAGTTAAGGCTTGATTTATCTTTACATGTAACTTTTTATCTGTATCCTAATTACATGCATTGACTGAATGTGTTATAATTTGATTAATGCATTGCAGGTGTCCGGTTTTGATTTGGAGGATTTGGTAGTGGACATCGGTTACTGGTTCAAGGGTAGTACAAATCGGAAAGGATACCTGACAGGTATGTATCTTTGATACTATTAAGTGCAATATTGAAATGTTGTGCTGTAGAAAATATATGATATGGAATTAAATGTCTGAAACAGAGTTTTGTGAGCTCCATGAAGCAGAGTACATGGAGGTCCTTCTGCATATCTCGGTTCGTTGGCTTAGCCTTGAACGTTGTGTGACCAGGATCCTGAGGCTGTATGAACCTCTGGCCAGCTACTACAAATCTGCTAGTATGGTCATCAATTTTCAATTTCATTATGCAGCAACTACATGGATTGTCACATATTTGTATTAATGACAACCTCTTGTTTGGTGTTATTTATTTATTGATTCAAGATGAAAATCAGGCCAGGTTCAAGAGGCTTGCGAAGACATTCACTGACCCCATGACAGAAGTGTACCTGCTGTTCTTCCAAGCCACCGTACCAACTTTCACTTCTTTCAACTTGCTTCTTCAGAGAGAGCAGTCGTCGATATTTTTGTTACATGATGAGGTGGGATTGGATTTTGCTGTTTTTTTCCATTATGTGTTTCTTGCTGATATCTGTAGGGATCCTCTAAAAACAAGTTTGACCTACTATTTTTGTAAATGTCTGTTACAGATGGTGAAATTCGTACGCAAGCTATGTTCCAAGTTTATGGTTCCAGCAGCTCTGCAGGGTCATGAGGAGCTTTGTGAAATTGCCTTTAAAGAGAAGGCAAACCATTTACCAGGTTAGTGTTTGACTATTGATATGATCAAACACTGTGATATGTTAAATGTGATATTTAGCCTTGTACCTAGCCTTTTTGCCACTTCATGAGTAGAAACCTAGAAAGGTTTGTGGTAGTCCTTCCATTAACCGTGAGCTTCTGGTTGGATTTCTTGCCCTATGTGTCTAGCTGATATTGCCACATCAGCATGTTAAACCATTTATGTTAACCTGAAATGCTGTATCTGTGACAGGAAGAAAGTTGAACATTGGGTTCACAACCAGGGCTAAACTGAACAGATTACTTGACGAGGGTGACATCACACCACAGCAGGTGGATTCATTCCATGAAGCTGTGTTGTGTTTCCTGACAAGTGCTGTGGATTATGCACTTAAGAAGCTGCCACTTAAAGTGCCACTGATCAAACATGCCAAATTCATAGATGTACGGCAGAGGGCTGCAAGTGACATCGAAGATGTCCTGTACTTTGTTGAAAGGTTAGTTTTTTTTTTCTCTAATTATTATCTATCATCTTAGCTAAAATACCCTGTGTTTTATAATGAGGTATGTTCACTCCAAAACTGCATATGAGCTATTCTTATGTGGCTTCTCCTCAAAGATCTGTATGAATTGCTGCTGGTTGATGACAATATACCTAAAACTTAACAACTTGTAACTCTACTTTCATAAATAGGTTTCCCCATCTCCTCCCATATCATGGACCAGAGGAGCATGACCTTCTGGGTGAGGAGTTTCTAAATTATCAGACCATGCCAATAATATCCCTGCAAGACGAAACTGAAATGGAAAGCTTCTGGGCTGAAATGGCAACTCGGAAACATAAGGTAATTTTTTTTTTTTTTGGCTGGTGTGTCTTGGTTACATCTGTTGCTTAAACTTTGTTGCATGCATACGTGTCATGCATGTTGCAAATAATGCATGTTTTTATCTTAACTTTGTTAATGGATCAACCTACAGTATACTTAGAGTATTAATTAATCAAACATCAAGCTATGTTTTTCCATTGTGTTCTTTGGTGCATTTTCCATAGGTGACTGGAGTCAAAGAATTTGAGAGGCTTGCTGCTGTGGCCAAGCTGGTCCTGGTGTTGCCCCATGCAAACGCAGATGCTGAGAGGGTGTTTTCAGTCGTGGGACTGAACAAAACCAAAAGAAGAAACAGCCTTGCATTGGATGGCACCTTGTCATCAATAATGACCATAAAGATGGCCAATCTGGAGCCCTGCTTCAAATGGGAGCCCCCCTCAGATATCATCAAGGCCTCCAAGAAGGCCACAGGCCAGTATAACCATGCCCACAGATCATAGGCAAGGACTTTACCCAGCTTCTGATCTGTATTTGATACTGATTATGCCTCATTTTAAGTTATTTGTGTAATGTATTCATCTGTTTTATTACTTGAAAAAGTTGTACTGTTTAATAACTTTATTTGTTGCACTTTGATTCTGATGGAGCATGTGCTGTGAGGATTTGAATGAAGAATAATGTCCGTCCCCAACTAATCTTGTCATTTTTGGCTGAACATAAATCATTAAGTGCTCTTAAGAATACA
Organism: Phoxinus dragarum; assembly: GCA_033366665.1. Lineage (NCBI taxonomy): Eukaryota > Metazoa > Chordata > Actinopteri > Cypriniformes > Leuciscidae > Phoxinus > Phoxinus dragarum. The sequence continues at coordinate 10,203 of JARPMJ010006565.1, forward strand.
ATTATTCACAACATAGGCTAGGTTTCAGTTATACCATTCATTCAAAATATAAATCAACCTACCTAGGTTAAATCTTAAACACTGGTCTATGAATGAGGCTTTATTGTGGTCCATAGGCACTAGGCAGTCATTTAGGCACAACAATAGTTTTCTGGTTGAATGTTCAGCTCAAGTCTAGAAGGCCCTACATGTCTTGATGCCAAACATGAACCAGAATAAGTTCAGGTATTGCACATGGGTGCAAGCGGTCTTGAGCAGACCACCCAAAAATCCACTAGAATGCAGGAAATCACATCTGCTTAATCCAAAATGTCCTGAGGTTGGACCTTCCGCTATGTCTGCTTCACAGAATGTAACCAATATTGTATATCTCCAGTAAGCTGCCCCTAGCTTTTGGCCCCCCCCACAAACCACCAGAATGCAGGGTACAACATAGGTGAACGTCAATTCCAATACTCTGATATCTGAGCCACCAACTTGTGTGGCTGTGTGCGCTGCATTATTTTGACCACCCCTGACAAAATCTCACTCCAAGGTTTTTTGAAAAGTTGGCAGGTATGTGATACACATTCTAATTTGACTAGAAATGATAGGCTCAAAAGAAACAGTATGCTGTTGGGAGAGTGTTTTTATATTACCATAGCAGTATTCAGTAGATTAAATCATTTACTAGATTAACGATCGATCAAGCAACAAATTAAACTCACTCATACAGTCATAAATGACTAAAACGTCATTCGTATTTGACAAATAATACATTTTCTTGTCCTTAATAGTCAACACAATGGAGGGGAAACTGTAAAGTGAACTGCAGCAGTGCTAAACTTACAACACTCGAACTATAAATGCATGAATTAAACTCACTGAGACTGTCGACAGTTTCTTTTTCATGCATCATTTTATTATATCCATGAATGTGGTTAGTCAAATCATATAAGTAAAATCGCCCTCAAACTCTGTCTTGCCTGCAAATCAAATCGCTTCTCATTTGCATAAAGTTGAAATTTCTGAACTTTTGTCGCTTGTCTCCTGTGTCGCTTGACACGCCCACATTCTGTCGCCAACGGTCACTGTCGCTCGTGTCGCCGGAAGTCGCCAGCTTTCCATTGAAATTAATGGGATCTTGTCGCTTTGTCGCTGGGTGTCGCTGGCGGTGTGAACAGGGCTAAAGTCTTTTGCAAGACACACAAAAGCTATTTGCATCATCCACAGATGACCTTACGCTTAATGCATACCAGGAGCTGAGGTGCAGGTTTAAAGCTGATATCTCAATGCTTTCCGCATGCAAATATCTCTTCTGTCCATTTTTAACACAAATGAGATAAAAGATGAGGCTGTGTAAGCTTTGCATCATTTCAGAGCTGAACAAATCAATTCCAAAATCCTCTAAATGCAGTCTGCTTAAATGAGAGTAGAAAACAGAGCCAGCATGATTGCATAAAAGAGACAACCGACACCTGCTGCCATCCCCGTGATCCAGAGCATGATGCAAGTTTTGCACTTTGGACAAACTTCACATGTCTCTAATGAGCAGATGCTTTCCGGAACTTCAGAGTGGTGACAGCGGTGCAGAAGAGAGGCATGCACCGCCCATCCATTCATTATCAGTGTTGGAGGAAGAGATGCACAGATGTTTGACATCAGCTGGTGTCAAATAAAAGGCTGCCTCATCCCTTTCACTCTACTTCCTCACTCAACCAAGATGAATGTGTAAATACATGTGAATAATCGCATGTTCACACAACACATTACACAGAGATAAATAGCTTGTCCCAGCTTGTTTTTGTAGACTTGAAAATAGAATGATTGCCTTGATCTACTGTCTGACAGCTTTTGAGCACAATTTTATGGTAATTAATACAGTAGGTCCTAATTTTAGTTTGTTTTAATTTTCTGTTTGCATTTTAATTCTAGTTAAAGTTTTAGTGGTTTTATTGTGTTTTGTCATTTTTATTAGTTATTGTTTTTTAACTTAACTTTTTATTATTATTTTTTTTTTAATTATTTTACTAAATTTACAAATTTTGGTAGCACTTCATTTTAGAGTCCTGTTCCGCATGTACATACAATGTACTTATAGCAATTACAATAACTGAGTTCTAACTAGATACTAACCCTGAACCTACACCTAAACCTAACCTTAACCCATGTAGCTACTTTATATTACATGTATTTCTTGGGTAAGTACACATACTGTAAAATAACGTGTAAGTTGTAACCCTAACTTTTATTCCAGTTTAAGTTTTTTTGTTTAATATTTATATTACTATATAATTTCATATAAATACATTTAAGTTTTAAATACTAAGGGAATGTGCTCTATGGGACATGGGTATAGAGTAATGATATTTCGGTAGTGATAACTGAAATGTGTGGTGACAACACTAGGGGCCCTATTTTAATGATCTAAGCGCACGGTCTAAAGTGCATAGCACAAGTGCACCTAGGGCGTGTCCGAATCCACTTTGGCTAGTTTAACGACGTGGAAAATGGTCAGCGCGCCAGGCACATGGTCCATAAGGGTTGTCCCTATTCTCTCAATGAGTCTTAATGGTGTGTTTTGGGCTTTACGTGTAATAAACCAATCAGAGTCTCATCTCCCATTCCCTTTAAATGCCAGTTGCGCTTGCGCCATGGCGGATTCGCTATTTACATGGCGGAATTTGGTAGTGGAAAGACTGAATGCTTCTCCAGAGAGGAAACGGATCTGCTCATGCATGAGGTTAAAGCGCGCAAGCAGAGTATCTACGGGACAAGCCGGATTCCACCATATCTTAATGTACATAATAATAATATTTTACATTGTAATCCTTTTATTTTTAATATTTGGCTGGTTGGTGTGCTGCTGCGTCCCTGTGTGTGGAATAAGCAGTGTACGCTCGTGTTGGACCATCCTATAGGCGCACATTACTAACGCGCTTTAAAAAATAAAATAAATAAATAAATTGCCTTTAGACCAGGTTTCAGTTTATCAATGGCGCAGTCTATTTCGGTTGCCTCAAAATAGCAATGCGCCAACATTGCGCCTGAACTCGTTTTCAGACCAGCACGCTCATGGGCGCACCAATGGGCGCACCAATGGGCGCAAATGCATTTGCTATTTAAACAACGTGGCGCAGGACGTGAAAATGATAACTGCGTCTGGCTGAAACTAGCAAAAAACATTCGCGTCGCTGCATTGCGCCGGGCGTATGATACGGCCCTAGCTCACAAATCACATATTCACTGTGAAGCTCAAATGAGAATGAGTGCTTTCCAAGTAACTATTTGAGAAGACACCTCTTAAACCTTTGACCCTAGGGGTCGCTCTGTCTATCGCCCTTTAGACACTTGTACAAGTTAGCAGGAATGCCTTTGGGGCCACAAGCAGCCAGTGACTAGCAAGCAAAATTACCCAGCTGTAATGCGGCGTGACCGCCCGTTGGCTCAGCATGTGTCATTCAATAGCCTTGATTGTATTTGGTGCCTGAGGAAGGACTGATTTAACAGCGCTTACAATGCTCTGATTCTTACCAGAGCAGCGCGCCTATATTTGTACATGCCCTGATTATACTCTACTGACACGCAGGCCCCCGAGACAACTCCCAGCATCTCTCTCTCCAAATATCCTCCCTGAGATCTATAACTCTACTTTAAGTGTTTTTTCCTCCTTTCTGCGCTCCAGTCTTGTCATATCGGCTGTGCCTCAAACAGAGAATTCCATTTTCATTTTCTGCCTTGTACAATGTTCAATCAATTATCTGGAGAGGCCTTTCAAATTACACAACATACCAGACAGATGAGCTAGGCATGCAGCTGGAAAAGAACCTACAACAGCCCTTTTTGTTTCCACACTATAACCTATTACTCATTTCATGTGAGGTAGAAATGAATACGGACTGCGTAACGACTTTGAAATGTGTCTAAATTTGACAATTCGAGAGAATTTTTCAAACAGCCCTTTCATCTTTGTAATCATTTGCTTATTCATGTGAAAATAATAACTCAATTTTCATTCCCTTCCACAGCCGTGCTCTCCTTTTTCATATTTATGCTTAACTGGAGAGACATTTGCAAATCACCACGGATTTATTGGCTTTCAAGGATGAAAATAAGCCCACGGTTTCTATAAGAACACAAATGTGGCATGCAGTGCATATTTGATTCTAAGATGTGATAGGAAAACATTTCCACTCTGTGCACAAAAAGGTTTTGTCGATAAAAAAATAAAAAGGGAGCACTGTCATGATTTCCTCCACAATTCTTCACATTGATTTGTGGACAAAATTCAGAAGGAGCTTATGGAAAAGGGAACTGTAAGGGAAACTTTATGCTCGGCAGTCCAGAGATTCACCGAAAATAACCGAATCGGGCACAGCGGATAAATCACCTGGAGTCAGTCAGGCAGACAACAGCCATGCTGTTGTGCAGCTTCCAAATCAGCCCAAATAATTATGTTAAAAGCAGTTGCTCCTGACAGTACTATTCTCACGCGCTTGTGACGGCTTATTTGTTGAGGAGAAGAAAGGCACCCAGCTTTAAGTGGTCTGTCATGGTTCTTCTTCCAGCCAACTTTTTAGCATGTATTGTATCTGTCGTTTACTGCATTGGATTCTATGACAGCCCTTAGAAACCTATGGTAGAAATTTGGCAAGCTGGGCTGGAAGAGTGTTAATATGCCAGAATGTAAATTCTCTGTGTTGCTTTTAAACAGATTAAACACTCAAAGACTGACCAGCTCTGGGACTTTAGCTGAGATGTCCATTTCGTTCCGAGGCAGCGGTTTTTGTTCATCCTTAGGGCGCTTGATGGCCGTCATCTTTGTTTTGACAATGGCCTCCTGGACACTGCCCTCCTGTTTGCGGGGTTTGACCGGCGGAAGGGGTTTGTCCTCCTCTCCTTTGGTAAACCTCTCATAGGGTAGGATGAGCCTGAGGAAAAGGAGGAAGTGATGCAGGTTTAGTGGAATCAGACTGTTTTATCATCTGTTTGCACTTCTATTACTTTACACATTGCTGTCTTCTTCCTCGACTGATACAACATAATAACTGATAGCATTGTTTCCTGTTGGCTTTATTTGTTATCCTAGACAAACTGTGGAATTGACTCATGCATGACATGAAACAAAAAGAAATGTGTCTCCTTCCTATAAACCGATGTTACTGAAAATGTTTTTGGTTTATAGATGGCTGTTTCTTCATATGGGCACTTTTGGCCCCGTGGACTTATAAGAATTATATTCCCTTAAAACACCTTTTATTTTATTTGTTTACTAAAAACATTTTTAACCAACATGAACAAATGTAATTTCCACAACATCTCAAATCCCCATTCAACATGTGGAAGAAATTACATTATAAACATACTATGAATAATTTCATAGATAGCATTTGAATATAAATATTCCTAATTAAATAGTTAAATTTGTTTTTGCATAATTTTACAAAAATAGTTTTGTGAAATGGCACATAATATTTACTAAAAAGTAAATAGTAATATTTTATTACTAAAAATAAAATAAATCATAGTTTTAGAGTGTAATATTTTAAAGTCGGCATGAAATGAAAATTATACCCTATTTTTTTTAATGCATGTTATTGATCTTGTAAACAATGCGTTTAATTTTATTTTTTTTAATTTTTTTATGGTCTGTTACACTCGGATGTACACCACAATATTAAAGAAAATATCAGTTGCTACTTTCGTTTCATTGCACTTTAAGATAGAAACTCTTGCTCAAGGGTATAAAAATAACATTAATGTAAAAAGGCCCAAATAAATAAGTCACGTTAAAAGTTTCCAAGACAGTTTAAAGGTCAAATTTGTTAGTATTAGTAGAACAATCAGCAAATGGGACATAAAAGTGCCTGTAGTTGAAGGAACACCCAGCTATGAACACTCGAATGAATGATTACACAAGCAAATGCCTAACCACAATGAGGCAAATAAGGGGACAAATTGTGGATAATGGGCTTGATCCTAATGAAAATGTACCTTTTTTTTTGTATTGCACCACATCATGTCAGATCAGCACCATCCAGAAAACTAAGACAGAAGACTAATGAAATCAAAGCCAAGATGACAGCAGATATGAAATTATGATTTACTTGAGAATGTTATTGAGGATGGAGGTACACAGCAACATGATCTGCCTTTCTACTCTAGCTTGGAAGTTTTTATAATGTGTCTGATGTGATAAATGAGTCTGGCTGGGAACTGTTGAAGGCATGCGGAATTATAAATATCTACTGTAATACACCAGCTGTAATCCAGCACATTTCACATCTTAAGAAGTGGAATCCATCAACATGATGGAGACCGCTAAATGCGAAAGACTGCTCTATTACAATTATATTATTATAGTTTGAAGCGGTTTTTGTGTGTGTGTGTGGCTGCATTTTCCCCCTCAATTCTCTTAATCATTCTCTCCATTCCTGTTTAATAAGATCCGGTGGTATCTCAAGAGGGATTCATCTCCACTAGTTTGTAGCCGTGTGTTTACTCAACGGCGGGATGTTCGGGGCTCTCGGCGGCGGGACGCACTGAGCACGCTCAGACAGGGGCTGTGCGGGAAAACTATGCCGGCTGAGGTTTGGCGGCCGGCCAGCGGCAAAGCTAAGCAGGAGCCCAGAGGGAACATTCATCTTCAGATCCCATTACCAAAAGAGTTTAAACATGTTACAGCTGCTAAAAGTGGAAAACGGCTCGGTCCGCGCAGTCAAATCAAAATAGCAGGCAGCTGCCAAATACCTTATTCCCACTGTAATGTTTCACTTCATGTTTACATAATGGAGGTATAATAATGCACACAATGACTTATCTTGTTCACAGCTAATCCTCAGAAATCTCCCTCGTCTGGAACTAAAGGAGTTTTTTTCTCCAAACCCCCATAGAGTCCTCAGTGAGCTTTAAGCTGGTCTTATGACAGCCTGATTTCAAAGTGCAAAAAACAATACCTAATATTCTCTTCCGATTGGTGGAGAGATAATTGGTATCAGATGTGACTGTTTAAACTTGCCTATTTATGTCTGAGCACTTTTCTTATGTGAGAGAGAGTTGAGATAAGAATGGAAATAGTCCTCTGTCACAAGGTGAGAAGTCAGGGAATAAATCATGACGAATATCCCCACTCATTCTTGCCACATGGCCATTTATGGGAATAACAAGTCACAGTTCCCTTCCCATTTCAGTTCACATAGGCGGGGGAACTGTAGAAAATCTTTCCTTACAAGTTAGGCTGTGGAGTGTTTCCTCAGAGGAAAATGTATTTAAAAGGTTGAGGGCGTATGAGATTTGAAATTTTTGTTATTTTCATTGAGTTCAGCAGCTGGCAGATAGACAGCAGTAAAACTCTATTTCATACAGCCGGTGAAGGGCACAATGCCAAGAACAGGAAATATGCAATTAAACGTCCCTTTATATGAGAGAGAGATAGAGCAAAGTAAACACCAAGATTTTTTTCAACATTGGTAGGGATACAGATACTCACACACACACACACACACACACACACACACACACACACACACACACACACACACACACACACGCTAATTCTGCAGTCTTTATGTATTCAAGGTTTTCCTTGCCAATCTATAAAGTATTATGGCTGGATCGATACAAAAATGTTGGCTTGGGTACAACACCAGCCCTCTGGTTCCTCTGTATTGATACTAGAATGATACCTTAGGCAATAAATAAAAAGCCTCAGATGACAGATAAAATAAAACAATGTCAATAATATGTCATCAATCTCAATTTTTTTGCTGTTTGTGAACAGATCAGATCACTCAGTGCATGTTGGCTCTCTAGCGGTTAAAAAACAAAGCATCATGCATTTTGTAGAAGGACACTATAAAGCACTGGTTGTGCTTATATATGGCAATTTATCTGTTCAATAAAATACCTTACCGATCTTTTGATTCATAAAAACGCCATCTCAGCGTCATTTTAAACAACATTTCAAATCCCTCAGTTCTCGTCATCTACGAAAAGCAAAGCCAATGTTGATTCTTGTTTTATTACGTGTGATTCCTCTGAGCAGGCATGTGATCAGATAAAGACAAAAATGAAGGAAAATTATTAATAAAAAACATTATCAAATTTAAAAAGATATAGCTTATATTGGAATAATACAGGCTATTGTACTGTAAAAAAAGTATATTTATTTATTTAATATATTATATTATAATACAATATATATATATAAAATACAAATAAAACTTTTTGGAAGCAAGGTTGATGGTGTATTGACTCATTTAAATGTTGTTCATTTTGAACATAAAAAGTCAGTGTACCTTTAAATTTCATGCTTGACGAAAGGGAATGTAATTTTTACATGTAATTTGATTTAATAAAATAATGTTAAATGTAAAACATTATACTTATTTTCTATACTGCTGGTTTTTTTGCTTGTTCGTTTATATTTTTTCTGCATGGTTGCCTAAAACTTTGTGTGCAATGAAGTATAAAATAACATCATTTGACAGTGAATGAAAACACGACACACAATAGTTATATTAGATTCAGTAGTTAGATTACATGCAATCCCAAAAAGCTGCCAGACAGAAAGCACATCAAGGACAGGAAGTAGGTGTTGCAAGAAAAGACCAAGACCACTGACAGGGCCGGCCTTCAAAATAAAAATAAACAAATGGAAAAAGGAAAATGCACCATTTTGTCACAAATGGTGTGGTGGAATACATTTCCCTGGGAAATGAACCAAGAACCTCTTTGATGGTCTGAACGTGTACTCACTGTGGGAGTACAAAGAATAACTTGAAGTGCCACAAGAGTGATCCATTTACAGGACTATTTCCCCTCATGTGGCTGGAAACGAGGCTCATCCCCCTTCCTGTCCCCATTCCAAACAACTCTACAAAGAATGAATACATCCGTGAACCCGAGTTTAACCGAAAATGACTGCTGGCAGTAATGTGCGAGTGTCATGCTGAGTTTTCTTCCCCATCAGATTTCACTTGTCAGTCCATTACAACTGTCTAAAGCTTCATTGAAGACAGACCACTTCTGAGACCATGGGATTCCTCTTTACACATTGACTATATATTATATTTTGGCTCAATAAAAACCTAATATCAGGCATATTTGCAAATGCAGGTGTACATTTTTCAGCAAACAGATTTTAACACTCACAAAAACATTTGCATCCCCTTTTAGAGCAGCCGCAGAGTCATGAAAACGACGCAGGCTACATTTTGAGAGCTGTCTGTAATCATAAGCTCTGCTGAAGTTATTTTAGTTCCTCTATTCAGCGCACTGACTGCCATGGTTCATTTTTAGGCCAGATCAACATGTTTTGCAGCCTCTGGCTGGGCTCAGGTGTTCTCGGTCTAAGAGCAGCCCGATACTGTGATACTGCTTATTTATACGAGGGCTCTGCATTTACCCATCACCACCAACTTTAGATTGAGTTGTGCATACTCACATACGTATGCCACTTCTCAGGCTTCCTGTTACGGCTCAATCAGAGAAAGCAGATCAGGGATGGAATATTAAAAGGGTTTATATTAGAAAATGATAGTTACTGCAGCCACATATTTTCTCCATCTGGCTAAAATACAAATATTTTATTCATGAATATCTTATGCGTTGCATTGACTGCTATTCATTTTATCTGTTAAATAAGCATGAAGATGTTGAATTTGTAAAAAAAAAAAAAAAAAAAGAAGAAATCTTTTGCAACATTATATGTCTTCCGGTCTCTTTTGATCAATTAATGAATCAATGCCAAATAAAAGTCTTACTTTTAAAAGTTAGTGTATCATGTTTACCACAAAAATACTAAGCAGCAAAAACTGTTAAGAGTGATTCATTAAGCAATGATTCTTGAGCACCAAATCTGCATATTAGAATGATCTCTGAAGGGTCATGTGACACTGAAGACTGGAGTAATGATGCTGAAAATTCAGCTTTGCATCACAGGAATAAGTTACATTTTATGACGTATTAAAATAGTTATTTTAAATTGTAATAATATTTCACAATATTACTGTTTTTACTGTATTTTTAACAAATAAATGCAGCCTTGGTGTGCATAAGACTAAAATTCTTTCAAAAACTAGTTGACTAGTGTATGTCCTCAAATTAAGAATAGGAATGAAAAGGAAAGCCCATCACACATCAGTATATGTATATTCTAGAAATCGAACTTTTAAAGTGCATGTAAACAAACAATGCAACATGCTGTTTGTTTGTTTGTTGCAGATCCTCTGTCATGATGGCGAAAAAGAGCTGTTAGAGAACCTGTGTGTCCTTGAGCAAAGTACTTACCTCAGATAGCACAATCAAGTTGAACAAAAAAAAATTTGCCTGAACAAATGAATCATTTAGTTTAGAAAACTAGACCTGGGTTATGTGTCACCTTGAGCCTGTTCAAAAGAATCTTATAGACCGCAAAGGCAGCAAAAACGTAATTTCTAGGGACAAACACTTTTTTTATAGCCCTTTAAAGTGCTGCAATTAATATGAACACCTGAACAAATTCAGTCACAATGTGACTGCTGTGCTGTCATTAATTCAGATGCATAATTGCTCCACGAATCGTGAGGAGAATAAAGCTTGCTTTAAAACGTGGGCAGATAAGGGCATCATCACAGAGATAGCAGCCTGCTGGAAACCGCGCCGGTATACGCCAGTGCGCATTTGTCTGCACACACTTCTCTCTGTTGGGAAGACTGCTGAGTGGGTAATAAGATTGTGTTGCAGCATCCCCCCCCCCCCCCATTTATATAACACTAATTTCCATAATAAGAAACTCAGAGAACGGCGGACTGTTAAAATTAATCATACTTAAAGAACGCAACAATTATACAAAGACCAGCATTTATGCTCCGCCGAGGTGCTGTTTTTCCTGCCACCCTTGCCCGGGGATGTGTTCCACATAAGAGACGTGGGCCACTGGAAAGTGGTGCTTATAAAAATCAAGTGGGGCAAAGAGTAAATGCAGATGTGATCGTGGTAACGGAAGGCCGGCTTACGTAACTGTTACTGGAAGTTGATGTAAACGACGAGTGGTGTGTTATTTTCTAGCCGGGTGCTGTAGGAGACGCATTAGAAGATGGTAATCTACAGTTTTGTGTTTTGCAATTTCCTGAGCAGCGGTGGCTGGTGGGATTATGGAGGAAGAAGCTGTGCTGAGGTCAGTGGGGCTTTCCTTGCATGGAGAACTGGCATTTCGGCATGTGATAGGGGAACCGTAAGGGACCAGCGCTTGCCAGCCATACAACTTCATTTGCTGAAACCTTAACCGCAACCACATGACCAGGGCGGAACTGAAAACCCTGCAAGCTTGCGGATGAGGACCGTAAACTTGGTCAATATTAGACACTGACTAGCATCGAGGCTGTACGCAGCTGTATGCAATTGCACAGATGGATGGTATTGAAAAGACACCTTTCTAAATTTGTTCGACAGACCTCATTACAACAACCAGCCGAATTACTCTGAATATAACGGCTGTAGCTGCGGTGTGAATTGAAACTACTTAGACATTGAATTGAAACTTTTTGAGACATTTAAGGAGCAACTTTGTTTTTAGAAGTCCTTAGGAGATATGAAAAGATACAAATGAGTCAACTGTCGTACATACAGTAAGAGTATAGTGCTATGGAAAGAATACTCAAATCATTAAAACATTTTTTTTTCAATTTAAATGTAATAATTATTTCAATATTTTTCAAATCACTCATTGTAAAAAGGTGCCTTTACCTATATTTTTGCAAAAACGTATACCTATACATACAATTCACTGCAGTTTCCAGCTAAAATTACCATTAGTGGCTTTAAAACAGCAACAATTTATATTAATTTTCACACAAATGATGATTATGGGGCAGATTATTGATTAATAAAATCTTATTTTTGCGCAAATACTATGCTACTGTATGACCTCAAAACAATTGCTGTGACCAAAACCCGAATGCCGATTTGTCGGTGTCGAGTCCTTTGCTGGAGTGGCTGAGAAGTGTGCTCTGTCATTATAGAGTACGAGGGTGGCCTCTAGAGGCGAAATAAAAACCACCACTGACACCTCGTGGAGTTTGTTTTGACGCTGTATTAGTCACTGAGAGAATGCTAGTAGTACCTTAAGTCACAATGTGACAAAACTACTCGCAAGTTCGACCCAAATGTTTAATGGCATGATTGTTACCATCTATTTGCATTAGATTATATACAGCTGGTCGCTTTTATGCATTCGATATGCAGCAAAGTAGCATATTTAAAGCTAGAGACATGAGATCTAAACTGTATAGTCATGCAGCCGACAGAAACATATAAAACGAATCAGAAACGCATTAGATTTTGAATAGATAACTAAGTGTTCTAAAATAGAAGCAAATGAAGTGTGAGAGTATACATACATATATATGATTCAATTTCAATGCCTTTGTGTAGGTATTTAAAGATGGCCATCTGTAAGCATGACTGTTTGGATTTATATGAAATGGTAACACTTTTCAATAAGAGTCCATTTGTAACATTAAAGCTACACTGTGTCATTTTTTTAAGTTGATTCTTAGCAAAAAACACTTTGTTCTTTCAAAATGATATGCTCATTAATGTATAATTACTTCTACCAACTAATCAAGTATTCTCGTAATCGTAGAATCTGCCATTTATAATACATACGGGTGAGCTGCTCGAATGGCGGAAGCCATGGTGCGCCTCCATCGTGAAAATACATTAGCCAAAGAGGGACATACCTGGAAATTCAAGCTTCGCCTTTCGCGTTTTTACACTCAGTGGCACCGTGACGAATGCGAGGGGGAGATTACTCGCGACTGCCGGCAGATTTGAAATAATACGGCCACCGTAGGAGTTAAAACGCCCTCGGAATGGGAGGGGCTAGAAATTAATATTCAGTTGGTAGTCATACAATATACAATATCACCGCAAGATGGGAGAAAGTCCTACACAGTGTAGCTTTAATCAAGGTTAAGAAAAGTATTGTTTATTTCAACATTTACTAATACTTTTTTACATTTTAAAGTTGTTTCTCTTAACCTTAGTGATAACATAAATGATCAATTAATATATTCATATTTTTATATTTTAAAAAGTACAGTACATTTTCATGGTTCAGTACTGTTTTTACATTTTTGTAATAAATACAACACTATTTAATGTGATATGTTTGCTTTCATTCAGTATCTATTTAAAAAAACTATCGGTTGATTAATCGGTTATCGGTCAGCGTGGTAGTTATCGATAAAATCTGCAATCGGTCGAGCTCTACAATAACTTAAAATTGGGAAAGTTCATATTGAAATCTCTGACTTTTGATAGCAGACTGGAAAATGGACAATCTAACAACAGTTTGAGACTTTGAGAAACAAGCAGGCTATTATTGAGTTACTATAATGGAACCAAAAGTGTAATTTAATTTCTGCCAAATTTATCGCTGGTATATATAAAGATGTTCTCTGAAGAGTGAGTCATCCGGGCTGGGAGATATTTTTCCCCTTTTCTTTCGAACTCGCAGAGCATATGACTAATATTTAACACGGCACTCCTGTGAGCGCGGATGCCGCTATTAGAACAACATCCCGCAATCAATACTCCGGTTTCCTCTGCCCACTGAAAGAGCTCATGCACAAATAGATCGGATGATTTACATAAGCATTACATAATCCAATAGACTTGCATTTGAAGAATAACATTTGGACATCCAGTGTTGCCATAGCAATAGAAAAATATACAAGTACCAATGTATCAGAAATACAGTGCGAGTACAAATATACCAATGTATCATATTATGTAAACTGACACTTGATAGTGGGTGGGTGACTTCAAGTTTTAAACAAGTAGGCTATTAAATCATTATTAATGTGATTTGATTCCAGTAAATGTTAGAGCATAAAGTCTCTCAACACAAAAATAAATATGACAACGGCAGTATTTGGGTGAATCTAATGAAACATGTCAAGAATGTTCAGAATGTCATATTTGTATTGTTCCATGCCGTGCACAAAGATAAAGAAAGCCTATTTTAGGACCTTTTGTGACATTTTCAACACAGTTAAGCACATTTCTCCCAACAATGTAATGGAAAAAGAGATTTTATTTATTCAGCATTAATTATTTGATTCATTTTTTTATTTTTTTTATTACATTTTATTTGTGTCATAGTAGCATTTGTTGTACAGCCTTTCATTTATACAGATAATAAAAAAAAAAGCTAAAAAATATTTACTTTATCAAAATAGAATAATGGTGATTAAAGCCAAGAAGTGAAAATGTCAAATGATCCATTTTTTGCAAACTGCAAAATATATTAGGAGTACTATTCATAGGCACTATATTTATATTTTTTGAGTTTGGGGCAAAATGTGACATTGACATGGTTTTGAGTAATTTTTTTTTCCAGAGATTAATTTTTTGTATTATTTTCTTCAGATAAATTTTTCTACAAGCTCAGCACTGTTCATGATGCACTTCCGCTTCTTGGTCACAAGATGGCGTAATACCCAGCTGTGACAGGCCCACAAAACAGGAAGTAAAACATTACAAAGAATCACAACCTCAACTGTTTCAAGTCTATTTTTAGCACGCTTGTCTTTGAGTGCTCTCGCTCACAGAGAGAGACGCTCTCATCTCGCTCGGCACCCCTCAGGCCACATACAGAAAATAACTAAGACAAATGGTTGTTGACATCAACAATTTCATTTTCTCATTCATCTCATTCCACCGCTTTGGTGTTGGGGAGACGTGCCCGGGATCCGACATTACTGCTTATTAAACAAGCCGTCTGATGGAGCCTTAAGTTTACTTCCACAGAAGTGGCCCTAATGAGGGCTTGTCGAAATGCCACCAACCGTAAACTCTGACCACGGCCGCAGTAGACGACACACACAGCTAGATGGCAGTTCAGCGGGTTTTCATGACAAACGGACGTTAAACAAACAACCGGAGGCCTGTTATTGGACATAATAGAGGTTACGGCCGAGAAAACCAACCTGAAACCAGCACGTTCATAATCACATCTGTACGAGCTGGGATTGAGGGGGGAATAATATGAACTTTTTCTGCTTTTCTCCAGAGGGTAAAACGTGAATTAATCATAGAGGCAGACTGGGAGAGAATGTAAGCTGTGTGTGTGTGTGTGTGTGTGTGTGTGTGTGTGAGGGAGAAAAAGACATTGTTCCCCGAGCTACGCAGGACGCCTGAAAGGTTTTGTTGAGAAGTCGACCCTTGAACTAATCCAGATTCACACAGTTAAACAGCGAGGGGAAGGAACGCCAAAGCAAGCCTTTTGTCATTCCTGGCCTTTAGACCTTAAATTACCTCACTCACTCCCTTCAGGCTAAAACCCATTAACTTTCAAAAGCCAGCTTTAATTATTAAACGTTCTAAATAATGCGCAACGAGAGCCCGTGTTTTTGTAGTGTGTGTGGTTTGCACAGAGACATCCTCCCTGCAAAATATTTGATTGTTGGAATTGGTTCTGTGATGCGGCTGAAATGAAAGCCACATTCCTGGGTAGTGATTTAAAGACATTAAATTAGAGGCCTGAGCTTGAACGCCGCTCAATCTTTAGCCCAAGATAAACACAGCACTTATTCTCTCAGTACAATGTGAAGTGATAAAGCATAAATAAGCCATACATGGATAAAGAAACTACATCAACATGGTGGTTGTTCCAAAACAAAGCCTTAAAAAAGCTATTAAACTCCACATTATAAATACCTCCTCGGGAAACGGAGCGTGCAGCGGTACAGGACAGACCTTAAGACATGTCTGATATGGGTCAGTGACAGTGCAGACTTTCCAAACTTTGCAAACACTTTGTTGTCAATGTCTTTAAGATAAATTTAAAGTGACAAGCAATAAAAGTCTAAAAAATGTTTGTGTCCTCGCCAGCCACGACCATGACAAGCAACAGGTTTGATAACAGTATGATTTAATCAAATATTAAAGATTAAGTGGACATTTGAATGACATGCTGTTTGGCCAATATTTTGATCTGCTATAAAGTGTAACAACAACAACAATCTCAAGGCCATTGGCGTCCTCTGCAGGCATTTGTAATAATATGTACTTAAGTTGATTGTTTATATTATGCATATAACATTATGTATATATATATTTTTTTTTTACCAATTATTATTGCCTTTTTATTATTTATTTATTTAAAGTAATTTTAAAGGCTATTGTTCAACTATTTTTATTATAAAAAAATATTACTCAATTGTCCAAATAATCGACTGATTAGTAATTATTCAGGAAAACAGTAAATTAGTTAGTAATTAACAAATAAATGCAATAAGTACATTTTTCATTTTTTTTTCTGTCAATATTCTACACTGTAAAAAGTCATCAGTTGACTTAACTTAAAAAAAGTGAGGAAACCAGTTGCCTTGGTTGTAATTGAAAAAATTAAGTAATGTGAACGCCATTACACATGCAACTTATTTACTTTAAGTTGACTCAACTTAAAAAAAAGCGAGGACACCCGTTGAATTATTAAGTAAATAAGTTGCATGTGTAATGGAGTTCACATTACTTCATTTTTTCAATTACAACCAAGGCAACTGGTTTCCTCACTTTTTTAAGTTAAGTCAACTAATGACTTTATATAGTGTATAATATACCTTGCCAAGACAGCCATGTTGAATCATAGCCACATTATTATGTACTATATAAACATGAGAGTACAAAAGTTCAGTCAATCAGCCCTCCTGTCTCAAAACATCGAAAAATATTTAAAAATGCAATTTTTTAAAATAAAGTACCTAAGAATATTATCTTCATTGAGAAACATTTTTGCTGACAACGGACTGGTGCTGGTTGAAACTGTCACATGTCTTATTAAAGAAAGAACACAATGGAATCTTAGCAGGGCAAATGAGCCTGTAAATCGACATGCAAATTGCGATGATAAACTCATTAGATCAATCAGGGATTTAATTAGGTTTCGTCAGCTTTCACAAGCACAATGTCACACCAACACTCCTTTCCACTTGGTAAATACAGATAAACGGCTAATCATAAATAGATGTGGATCAATGATTGGCATTTCGAAGAACCCAAATGGTTATCGCCTGACATTCAAGAGAACTCGTAGCAGAGATATTGTTGGATAATGCAGTGCATTTGCTAATGATTTGAGGGATAATAAATGCAGAATGGTATTGTTTACTACAGCTGCAGTCTCAAATGAAGCACCGATCTCTCAGGGGACAAAAACAGCTGACGCAATACTCCCTGGGAAAAAGCCTTCCTTCAAAGCCAGATCATTAAACTTCACTTAAAGGGCTTGCATTAAAATCTGTCATACTGGGTAGAGGTTCAAGGATGAGTTCTGTGAAGCGTGACTTGGTTGAATTTCGAGCAAACATTAATTCTAGGGGGGGATACAAAAATCAATAATCAAGAACGACAAGGTTCTTGCATTGTACTATAAATCCCACAATGCAACGGCTATGTTTAGAATAGCATACTAACATACATGGTACTACTTAGTATTTCTACCATATGGAGATTACAAAATGTGCACATTTGTTACACCAAATTTAATTTCCATAATAATAATAGTATTAATAATAATAATAGATAATTTTATTTCCAATATAACCATTAGATGACATTCGTTATGCTAAATATATGCAACATGATATTCTGTTTAAAACTTTACAATAAGGTTCATTATAGATTAATGTATTTACTAACATGAGCTAACAATGAGCAATACATTTGTTACAGTATTTATTAATCTTTGTTAATGTTAGCTAATAAAAATACAGCTGTTCATTGTTTGTTCATGTTACTTCACAGTGCATTAACTAATGTTAACAAATACAACATTTGATTTTATGTTGATTTTACCCAATTTTGGGTAAAATATGGACAAACCCAGCCGTTGGGTTAAATTTTTACATTACATTTTTAACCCAACGTTTGGGTTTGTCCATATTTTACCCAAAATTGGGTTGAAACAACCCAGCATATTTTAGAGTGTAAGTAAATGTTGAAATTAATATTAACTACGATTATTAAATGCTGAAGAAGTATTGTTCATTCGTAGTTCATGTTAACTAATGTATCTTATTGTAAAGTGTTACCAAACATTCTTTCTTGAATAATGCCGTCACATTGTATGCAATATACAGTATTTCCTGAAAGGTATTCAGTAACTTAGCCTTCCATTTCGAGGTAATGAATGCACCTATCAGTCGTTTTTTATATTGCAAGACAATATTTGTACATGGTACTGCAAATATTATTCAAACATTATGCAAATCTGCATGAATTCTGAATGGGTTAGTTCTGCAGAGCCGAGTGCATCGAGAAATATCTGTAGAGCTTTAAAAAAAAGGGACAGTAGAAATTCACACGGCAACAAAATAAACCTCAGCGATAGAGGGACTAAAGTTGCATGACAAGGTTTATGGAATGCTGTTATCTGCAGAGGCATTCATAAGCAGAACATTTTTGGAACAAAGATCTCTCTCTCTCTGGGAAGAGGAGGATTAAATAAATAAGCATGGGCCAGATTGATCAGTGCCACTGACCTATATAATTTAAGCAGAGGAGAGGGGGTGGAATTCTGCAGTCTCTCTCAAGGTTATTGATGTCATATTTTATGACCTAATTTGTAATCTACATTTGATTCTCTTCCCCCCACAACAAACATAGTAGCCAAAAGCTAATCAGATAATACAGTAAATATCATTAGCAGCAGTTGGAGAACTACTTAAGCCGTTTCAAACTCGTACAACTTTATTTCTTTTGAAGAACACAAAAGGTACATGTTTGAAGAATATCCTAGCTGCTCTTCTTCATACAATAAAAGTGAATGACAAAATTGCCTAAAAACGCATCATAAAAAACACATGCTCTATATTTCAAGTCTCCCGAAGAATAGGCAGAAATGTTGTAATTCATTGATAACTTGTTAACGTCAATGGAATCTTTTTTAGTCATATGGATGTGTGCATATGATTTTGTAATTGTAACACATTTATTGTCATTTTCTGGTGCATAACATCTCGTTTCCATTCACTTTCATTACATGGGAAAGCACATTCTTCAACATGTCTCCTTTTGTGTACCGTCAAAAAAAAAAAATCATGACAGGAAAATGACAGGATTTTTTGGGTGAGCTATTCCTTTAAATATTGATTTTCATTGATTGTACTGAGTTACAGCCATGCACCACATGATCGAAATCCACCTTCATGCCTCATTCATGACTTTGCAAGCTTTCTTTAGAGTGCCTTCTTTCTAAGATGAGTAAATTCCACACAAAGTCAGTTCAGCCGGCTGCCCTTCAAAGGGTGGGGAAGTGCTTAACAGAAATCTTTTAAGAACTTATCATTTACCCTGAGTGGGGAGGGAGGAAAAGACACACACGCACACACACACACACACGATCAAGGCATGTTCGGCTTGTTTTGCTGGAGTGAGGTCACTCATAAAAAAATCTTTATTCCCATCTGTGGCAGGGCTGCACTTGGCATCGGCCCTGCAAAAGGACTCCCATGAAAAGCCACTTGAGCTGGGCTCCAATGAGCAGAGCTTGTAGCCGAACAATAGGTAGCCCGTCCCGAGGCCCGAAACCGAAGACGAGCCGGTGAAGCGGCCGCATATAATGCCGTGCGTCACTGCGGCTCAAACGGCCTTTCACTCGCAAACCACGTACAGAATGGCTTCATTTGCTGGGCAAATTAATTCAATTAATTACTCTTGGTAGCAGCTGCACAAGTAGACCCATCAGCACATCCCTGACTGTTTGATCAAGGTTATAACATCGAATTTTGGCAGCCTATTATTCATTGAACAGATACATTATTGGTGGCTATTGACTCAGCACTAAGTTTGAAGGTGGAACGCTGCCAGGAACACAATCCCTGCCAACTCCACCTGCCCGGGCCCCACTAAAGCCCTCGATGAGCCAGACGGAAGAAAGAGACATGTCACACAAACCTTAAAGGTCAAACTGGATAGCTTTCAGAGCAAATACAATAACAGTGTCTCCTCCTGCCTTCAAACCTTTAAGAATAAGCACAAACCCATGCCAAAACCTGCCCTACGTGCAGCATTTCAAACAGTAGTTCACAAACACAAGCATGACCACTGTCTTATATCCCCATATGAGTTATTTTATATCAGTAGCCTATGATTATTACTATAAATACATTAAATTAAACAAATTTCATTGTGCATATATATATATTTCGTTGCTCACTCAGCCAGATGTCAGAACATCCGTAAATGAACACAATTATAGAGACACTGTATAGAAACATTCATTGGTTTGGTGTAGTGATTCACCAATATTACAGCAACCGAAAATATTTGACCTGAATTATTATTTTTTTCTTTTCAGATGGGCAAAATCATTGAAATGGTGATGTTTAATTAGAACTTCTCCGAAGGCGCATTTTGACCGTGTCAGTCTCTATTTAGTGCACACCGCGTAGTTAAGATACAACAGGGAAACATGTCACCATAGAGCTGGGCTCATTTCTTGATTTTAATCAATCCTCATTTTGATGAACCGAGAGTTTTCAAAATACCGGTACTGAACATTACTTATAGCACGCTTAGCCGCCTACCATCCAATAATCGCATCGCAATAAGCTTTATTACTTTTCATATGAAAAAAATATATATATATAAACTGCATTATATGCAATTTAAATGTTTATGTACACAACTAAAACTTTAATTTCGGTTTCAGTGTTTCTGTAAAAAAATAATTTCAGTGCATCACTAGTTTGGTGTAATATACTGCTGGGTAATTATATTATGCTGGATTTGTGGTGATATATTGTACCAAATCAATGCCTTAAACGAATCGTTTGTTACTCACTGGCTCGTTGTTCTGGATCCTTAAGTTAAGGGAACCAGAGATAAAAAAATTATAAAAAAAAGTTAAGTAGGACAAAATGATTAAACTTATAAAAATGATAATTTGGGTGTTCCAAATCTGCTGGGCTAATTCTGCAGGCACAGCTTTCATGCAGGGCTGCTAATAATATGGGGTGTAAATAATAAAATCAACAGTGTCAGTGCATGTTTTTTAATGGGCACATCCTATCATGCATAAGCATACTAAAGAGCAGACCCACACAGAATTTCACAGAAAAGTCAGCAGATTTCCACAGAATTGCCACACATGCCTCCCTAATTTTATTGTTTTGTCCAATCATTCTTTCAGCTACCAATATAACTTTTAATACTCTCAGCCTCGTTTAACACATATTACCATATTTAAATCAATTCCGCCCAAAATTGGCACAGAAAATGCAACCTGAGCTGGCTAATGAGGAAATGAAGACATACCTCTCGTAGTGTCTTCGTGTGCACGTGGCGGCGCTAGTGCTTCCCGGGTTGCCGCCCAGTTCATCATATACATTTTTCCACTGGCGTCGCGCTGTGATCTGCAACGGGGAAGGGGGAGTCCATTATGGGAGACAAAGACGTTCATGTAATGGATGTGTGCATGGAGCAGAAATGAAATAAACACAGACATTAGCATTCCACTATTCATGCATTCAACATGTATGCTGGGCTTTCTTTATTGTTGAGCGATGAAAATAAGAAGGCCACTTGATGCATATTAAACAGATCCCGTAAGCTTTATATTATAAATGACACTGAGCGCATGATGTCCCACGCAAGGTCATTAGATATTGAGTTTTTGAAATGAAATTGATGTATGCGTACTCTTAACTTAAGAGAGAAAAAAAAGAAAACGCGTACCAGATTAACATAATTCACATACACAGCGATTAATATTCATGAGAGACCTTTAGTGCATTCAGTGTACGAGGGTTAAAAGATTTTTAATGGCCGTTTCCCTTCAGCTAATGGCTGACTCTCTCAATAAAATGCATTCCGTGGAAAACCACATGCATCAAGTGCTGGGGAATTAATGCATGTGTGATTTAGTCGCCCGGGCCAATATATTCACCACAGACTAGTTACAACACAAATAAGAAGAATATTCTCAGAGTGTTCCAGAATACAGCGTGACCCAATGTCCACGGAGACCTAATCACTACAATCCATTCGATTGCAGAAACGCTTCAATTAAAATATCGCTGACCATGAGCTGTACTTTCCTTCGGTAACTTGACTCACTGAGTAGGGCATCTGCTGTCTCCTACGGCGTTTAATGAAGCGCTTGCAGTTTTGACAGCATGAGAACAGAATCGCCCCTATGGCCTCTGCTGCCTTCTCGAAACTCCCTCAGTCGTAATAGCCCTTGACTGCTGTTTGTTTTCACATCGCCATTGTGTACGAGTACAGTTGAGGTATTAAAACTGTATTAAAGTACAGTTCAACCCCAGGAGAAGATCTTTTTGTGCAATATAAATGTTTCCAATGACATCATGACTCCTCCTGCACAATGATTTTTATTACAGATGTCATTTGCATTTAAAGCCAAGCATTCTGTGGCAAAGAGAATCCAGGCAGCCAAAGGACAAAAAAAAACCGACTGTTCGCTTTAAAAAAAAAGAAAAGAAAAAAGCGGGAAGCCGTATCAATACATCGGATAAAAAGAGCAAAAGAGCGAGAGGTGACTTCCTGTTTGCTTTTAATCTAAATAACTTCAGAGTTGATGAATGAGTACAGAGCTGCTGAAAATATTCAATAGCTGGTCACATAGAAGGGACTTTAATGTTTTCACCATATTTTAGCAGAGCAGATGTCAGATAAGCTGCCAAGCGAATTCCCTTTATTGTGCAGTTCGCTTGTTGCACAATAATGGTCCCTTAAGAGCCTCAACATGGGTAGTGAACAGGCCCCGACCAATTTCCTCCACCGCAAAAGGGTTACACGTGTTTTCCACTTGTAGATTTTATAACAACTGCGAGCGCTCTGGCCAAATTTGGATGTGAGAGAGTTCCGCATCCAGGCCAGAGTCTAGTAAACACACATTACATGGCAGGCTGTATAAAAACTAAACTCTTGATTTTTTTTTTTTTTTTTTTTAGGAATCTTTCAGAGCCAAAGGAAAAAGCATGCTGCCAAAGGCACTGGATTTCAAACAAATTGTGTAAACACTCACCACCTCGTATCCTCCCCAGTTTCTGAGCCGCTTGAAACATAGTCCAAAGGTTTACTGTAAGAAGGATAACAAGGATGACGATTAGTTCCACAGGAGAGCATAAGGAAATGTTCGTATAGGCCGTATTAGGAATAACATACTACTATACTATTCTTAGTATGGCATCAGCAGTGTACAGTGCGCATGGTATGCTAATTTTCCCAAACACGGAACACCCGGATGTTATACTATATGCAAAAATACGTAGTATTCAGTATGCATAGATGTATCCCACAATGCAATGCAGTAAACTTTCAACTTGGTGTTCCATTTCCAGTGCGGTCGTTGGACGGGAAGTAATTATACATCCCATTTGACTCATTATTTGATCAGACTGCCCAAAAGTTTTAGTTTTACACTAAATTAAACTAAAAAGGGCTAAATATTGTTTCATTTTGTAGATGATAATTGAATGCCACTCACAGGCAAAAATAATGAGGTCATGTGGTGTCTATGTAACATTACTGTTTAATAGGCAGTTCAAGTCAAGTCAATTTTATTTATATAACGCTTTTCACAATACACAGTTTCAAAGCAGCTTTAGAGAAAATCCTGATGTTAATGTTTGTAATATCTTAATATCTTCATGCCTCATATAGTCTGATTTAGCAGATTAGAGCTGGGCAATAACTTAGGTTTATATTTTGCAATGATATAAACAATTAAGCATTTGAGATTTGCTATATAGTAGGCTACATATAAAAATGTTATGCAGTATATTTAATAATGCACCCTGTATTTTAAGGGAGAACATTTATTTATTTACGATACATTATTCATTCACAAAGAAAATTGGTGTCCTTAAAGGTTGGAGTTTTCCTCGGTTTTTAAATTAAGGCATTAAGATCAATTTCCAAAAGATGATTTTTTTAAATTCCTCTTTTTAGTCAACTTTAGGATGGATGTGTTCACTTATGCTAAGCACTGTGCAGTATAAAGTACGCTAGCATTCCATTATGAACACAGCCATTTAAACACCCTCTTCAAATCAATCGAACATCAAATAAAAAACTTGAATCGCTTGTCGACAATCCATTCCCTGTCATTTCATTTTCGTCACATGAATGCTAATGCTAAGCAGGGAGAGTGAGGCGAGAATGAAACCTAAATAAATTTGTGTCAGTTTAATGAAGCAGAGCTGTGCCACATTTATGAATAAGGCACAGCAGAAATTAATGAGAGACTTTGCTGCTGGCGGACTAATCAATCAAGATTCAATCGCCGCGAACACAAAGCCACGGCATTCGTCAGAGCGAGAGCGGTGTTTTTCTGTCCTCATATCAGGACATATTGATTTTGCCTCCTCCCAATAGCTGCCTCTGATGGACTGTCGTGTTACGGGGCGAGTTGTTTTTAAGTCAGCTGAATGACATTAAACTTACAGCCGAGAGCTGCTCTCAGCAAAAGTACAAATTCTGCTGGAATTTTTTTTGGTGCAAAAAAAGAGCTTGCCACTGGGGCAGTTCCCCTTAAAGGGACAACTTTGCATCGTTTATACCCCTAAATTCCAAATATTAGTCTCTTAAAACCATTTTAGTTCATTTTCTTGGCTTGTCCCCACTGGTATTTCCTTTCTTTATGTGATTTTTGTCTTTGTTATGTCTCTCTATATACAGTACGTTTAGATTTTACACAGTATACAGTTATTATACAGTAACCCTGTTACCATATTGTTCTCTGTAGAGCTGTCAACCTGTTAAAATCAACTCTTGTTACCTTTCTGAAGGTATAATTATCTCCCAACATCTCTTAAAATGTATTAAAAAAAATGAAAATTCTGTCATCATTTACTCATCCTCGCGTCATTCCAAACCAAAAGATGTTCGTTCATCTTTGAAACATAAATGAAGATATTTTTATTGAAACCTGAGAGACTTCTGTCCATCAAGAACTTGCGCACATCAAACATTTCATAAAGAGATTATAAAATAACTGCATATGAATCAAGCAGATTTACAGTCTTATAAAGCGATTGTCTCTCTGTTATTTATATATAAGCATTGATCGACACCTACATAGAGCATATCAAATATGGTATGCGGAAGCTTAAAAGTGCGAGCTTGATGTGTGAAAACCAATTAATTTGTTCTTATATTTCATGTGCTCTGTGTATGTGCGTTGATCAGTGTTTATTAATGACAGATTTAACAGAAGAATAAGAGAAGATTTTGGGGTGAACAATTCCTTTAATTCAGCTTGAGATGACACAAAGCTATTTATGAACACTTCAACACATTATTTGTCAGATAGAATGTTTCATTTGTCTCAAACACGTTTAAGCCAGAAAATTGATGCCTGATTCACTGCTTTCAAGTATGAATCACACTCCACAAAAAGTATGTGTCTCAATATATGAGGGTAAAAAACTGTTTATAGCCTAATGCCGAGCATCTGTAGTGTGAGTAAGAACATGGCAGAGTACGTCTCTTCTGCTCTCCGGCTCACGCAGAGACTCCTACACTCATGTGTGCATCTTGACGTGGGTCAAATGTCCTTATTTGATCATGTATACAGCTAATGATCTTTCTATATAAAACTCAAATAATAGGCTTTCAGTCAGTCAGATATATTCCATAACATAATAAGATAATTGAAATGAAACCTGCTTGAAGGTAATTCCAATAGAGATTGGTGTTAGCATGTCGCTAAGCTAACGATGCAACACTCAAGCAGAGATAGTACATCTATTTTTAATTAATATTTGAAATATTCATTGATACTAAGCAATATTTCTCTTGACTCTATCTGCTACCTTAAATGTTTTTTTTTTTGTTTTTTTTTTCATTGAATGCGCAATGCATTCTGGGATTGCCTGTTTGAGAACTCAGGATAATTGTGTGTTTTAGGCAGCTGACTAGGTTTTTGAGCAGAGCTATTATTTAGTGATATGTGTAGTCGTGAATACATCGAGATTCAGGCTGGATGTGGCGTGTGCATATTACTATGCGGAAATGTAATGTTTTTGACTGACAACTGCGTTGAAAGTCAAGGGGAAAGATTATGAATAATAAAATCTCTGCTGTCTGCATTTAAATAGTAACAGATTGCTTGCATACTTTATTCGAGTTGAGCGTTAAGCTACTTGTTTATTCACACTGTGTACTGCAGGTCAGAGCTGGATACGTTACATTAAAGCGATCCGCAGAGCAGCCTGGGAATAATTGTATTTATATGGGTTTTTTTAAGTTGTGTTGACCTACTTTGCAACTTTGAAATATAAATTACACCGTTTTTTTCTGTTTTGGGCCACTGCGAACACTGCAGGGTGTTTAGTGTGAACTGGAAGGACATATAATAATCTCAAAGACATTTTCTCACACCCTAAAGACTTTCCAAACCATATTGTTTTTTTTTCTTCTATACAAAATTAGCATTATAAACAGCAAATGCCATCAGTTCTCGCATGCCACGTGACTGTAAATGAGATCTGAAAGCTTTAGTAAACAGCTTGACTGTATAAATCACCATCCATCTTGTATGCAAAAACAAAAGTTCAGACATTCTACCTAAGATATCCTTTCGTGTTTCACGAAAGAAAGAAGATTAGGTTTGGAATGACCCTTATGAGTGTAAGATGACAGAATTAGTTTTTTTGTTGTGTGTAAACTTCCAAAATGCATTTTTGACTTTTTTGAAATAGCATCAATTTCCCCTTGAACTAGTGACCGTAAATGGCATACACATTTTTTTTTTCAATTTGGCTCTGAGGTTGATGATAAAACTAGCACTTGAGATCTTCAGAGCTCTGGTTAAGAATATGTACTCACTCTGTTTGAAGCCCAGGTATGGTATCCTCTCAATGGGAGTTTTCCTCTCTTTCATGTACTTATACAGCGCCACCAGGAAGGCCTGCTCATCTGTGCGGCACTCTTCACCTCCTTCAACCTTCGGCTTGTCCTCGGACGCCACTTTTTTCCAACTGCCGCCACTATTGTTGTTTCTGGCCTTGGGCAGTCCTGATTTTGAGTCCACCTTCATCTAAACATCACAGCAAAAATAAATATTTAAGAATATTGAAAGGCAAGCTTGGTCTGTCTAGGACTAGGTGGATAACATCAGATCTACTTCAGACCTGGGTCAAATAAATATCAAAAGATAATGCAGATTTTAATGTACATCAGTAGCTCTCAGATTTTTTTTTCTTACTCAGTATTAATGTCTTGTTTTCCAGTAACATTATGAAAAATTCTTCAAACAGGATAAGTTGCCATCACTTATTGTTTTTGCTTTTTGCTTATACCACTAATTATTGTTAGATGAATGCTTCAAAATTTGCCACTGGGGTCAAAATAAATAAACTTCATGCAATTATTTTCTTTAAAGGAAGCTTTCATTTTGATTTACACTACCGTTTGGGTAGTTTCTCTGTGATCAAAAATAAAGTAAAACAGTAATATTACTACAACACACACACACACACACACACACACACACACACACACACACACACACACACACACACACACACACACACACACACACACACACACACACACACACACACACACACACACACACACACACACAAGTTTAGGTTGTGTGTGTGTGTGTGTGTGTGTGTGTGTGTGTGTGTGTGCTATTTATTCCTTTGATGACGAAGATGAATTTTCAGCATTATTATTCCAGTATTCAGTCAGTCACATGATCCTTTAGAAATCATTCTATGATGATTTGGTGCTCAAGAATCATTTCTTCTTACGAGTGATGCTGAAAACAATTGTGCTGATAAATATTTGTGTGGAATAAGTGATAAATAAATTTCAGGACTCTTTGATAAATATAACATTTATTTGTTAGAGAAATATGTTGTAACATAATAAGTCTTTACTGTAACTTTTGATCAATTCAATGCGTTCTTCTTGAATAAAAGTATTATTTTCTTAATTTTTAAAAAATAAAAACATGGTCTGATGACTCTGATCCCAAACCTTCAAATGGCACTAAAAACAAGCCAAAATACAGATTAAAGTGATTCCACCCCCTCCCCCCGCTATTTTTTTAGAAGAAAAAATCGGAACCTGCGACCAACGGAGAACCACTGGTTTACATACGGATTGTTTTCAGTTCTGTAGGAAATGCTGTGCGTTTTCTAAATACCACGACGAACTTTCAAACTCTTGAAATAGCTGTTCTGACCCAGGAGTGAGTGTCTGAGAACTGTTCTGGAGTCAGTTTTACAGTGTCAGGCCTCACCATGCTGTCACATACTACAGTCATCGCTGGCCCACACACGTCTGTTTAACCATCTGTTCCCGGTAATCAAGAGCATTTATTTTCCAAAAGGAGTTATCAAGGCCAGTGGAATATGTGAACGAATACAAAAAAAAGTCAAAGAATGAAACGCTGAAGCATTAGGTTACGTTGACATGAAACACTCCCTGGAAGCAGTATAACATGGGTTTTTGATGTATGAGTGCATGTTCTCTATCATATAGAGCTATTACAGAACAAAACCCTTTGTTTTTAATTACTATTTATTTATATTACTGAGGCCAAATTACTCTGCTTGAAATTGTTTTTTTTTTTTTTTTGGGTTGGGGGGGTCCTGAGTAAAGGGGTCAAGTCACATTTATTTGTATAGCATTTTTCACAATACATATTGTTTCAAAGCAGCTTTACAGAAAATCATGGTGTTAATGTTTATAATATCTTCATGCCTTAATATCTTAATATATTCATGACATTTAGCAGATTAGAGCTGGGCAATAATATGGTTTACATTTTGCCACGATAAAAGCGATCAAGCAGTTGAGATATACTATGTGAATTATATATATCTATATGTATGGAGATAAGGTTGGACATGCTTATATATCCAACTTTATATAAAAAGCTGGGCGATAATATAGTTACATTTTGTGAAAAAAGTAGTCAGTTAGATTAGCTATAAAGCACCGTTGCTGTATGTGAGTGTACTGCATGTGCGCATAAAGTTGGATATTATATATATATCCTCTTGTATATAGAGCTGTGTGATAATACAGTTTACATTTTGCAATGATATAAACAATCAGAGTCAGGGCCGGTTTAGATCACTGCATGTTTTTTAAGGTTTTAAACAAAGCTGGAGTGAATTAGCTGCTGTTTTGCTGAACAAATATTCATCCAGATGAGGAAGACCATAAAACACTGCCCTCATGCTGGCAGGAGACTGGACAGGAAATGACATGCAGGGGCAAAGGTTGATAAAATAACAAGAAGAAAAACAATTGTAGCCCATTAGTCAAACATGGGAATCTGAAGTAACAGTAACACTAAATGCCAAACAACAGGAAAAGGAGGGAAGTACTTCAGATTGATTGATTGAAACTGAGACTAAAAACGATTAAAAAAAATCATTTTTTTTGCATTGAAAGAAATGCAGAAAATAAAGGATGCCCTACATTTCTGTGACCAGTGTACTGAACAATACCACTGCTCAAATTATCTGCATCTGTACTTATATTAGAAGCTGAAAATATTAAGGCATGTTTATTTGTTTTGAAGTATATTACTTTAATTTTGTTTTTAATAAGTCACAGTTCGCACAGTTGGCAAAGTCTGGACTTGAATCCTATCGAACAAATTTGGGATTTAGTGGATGTAAAGATAGATCTTTGGTAACAACTAGAAGTAGTATTTGTAAGTCAATACCAAAATAGAATGTGGAAATAAAAGAGACTGTACATAAAAACAATGCCAGCTGTTATCAAGGGAAAAGGAAGCCATACAAAAGATTACATTTTTTTTGGTTATTATGTGTGAATAAAAAGTATTTTTAGTTGTTTTAGTTTGTTATTTGCCTAATATATGAATTTTGTTGTTTTAAACAAGTTTTTGACAGATTCATAAAATATTTGTTTTTTCTCTTTATTATGACAGGTGGTCTAATAAATTTGTTAAGCACTGTATATACTGTACTTTTAAAATACTAGCCATTGTGTGATTTGCTGAAATGGCCCAGTGTCTAATGATTTCTTTGATATTTTCTACACAAGCATTCCCAGAAACCGCTGTGCATGATTCTCAGACTCTTTTCTTGTCTAAATGGGGATTACTTCTTCTGCAAAGTGGACCAGACCTTATGCTGATAGTTGAAAGTTTGGCACTCGTGGAGCCTAGATATTAGTCATAATATGAAAATAATTATCTTCACAATTGTAATACCTTGAAAAGAGACTTGCCCTCCACGCCGTTGGGCTCCTTGGCAGTACCGCTCTGCCCCTGCGAGTCTCGCCGCTGGGAGATGGAGAGCTTCTTCTTCCGGGGCCGGCCCTTCAGGTTGGGAGCTGTGGACAGCAGAAGACCAGTTAGAGCCGCCACTGACAGCCATATGCACCCACAGCCCATAAAGACCCCTGACATCTGCTCAATGCACTATAGCACAAATAGGGAAACATGACAACGGATAAGCCATGTCTGTGGCGGACACGCATAAACTAAAGCCAACATTGTTCCACCAATTGGTTGCTTGACAAGTGATCCCTGGAGCCATTCCAGGGACTTACATTGCTTTAAATTATATTTCATCCTTCTTCATTCTGGATATTATTTTTTTTACATTGAATGGCACTCCGGACTTAATTATCCTGAGACAAGGTCAAAATGCTGTCCATCACTGTTACAGGCATTCTTGGTCATCAGTTCCAAATCATTTTCATTATTACATCGGCCTCCAAGCAGGAATGTTAGATAATACACATGGTAATGGTAAAGCAATTCACGGAATGACAGGATGTGTCAACAAGCGGAAAACTCAAACAAAGCCTGAAGGGCAAATGAATAAAATCCCTAATACGTCGTCATCACAGCTCAAAATAACAGTGAAAATTGAGGTGGTTGCAACCGGGTCAGCCTTAAAGGACTAGAAAGAATATTCTGTCATTATTTGAAAAAATTCACTCAACCATGTTATTTCACATATTCCCTAATAATTCAACTTTCTGTTTGACATGGCACAACTTATCCCATTGTGCCACTTCCCTTGATATCCAGGAACAGGGGGAATTCCAAATGGCGTTTTTGCACCCTTGAAGGGCACATCGGGAAGGGGACGCCATTTGTAGGGAACTGAATCCCTTCACAAAGGGCCCTTCCACAAGTCCGTTAGTGAAGGGAACATGCGATGGTCACTGCAAGGATGTAATAAAATCGTTTATGGTCATGTGACCCAGGATGGCGAATCCTCACGATTCGTTTCATGATGTGCCCTGCTCCCTATTTCAAGAGCTCTGCCCTTCGGAGTAAGTAGGGCATCGGGATGCTCACTTCCGATTGGAATTTGCCCAGGATTTGGTACCACTGCTTTAAGACATAACCAACTCTGTTAGTGTGAATACTCACCAAAATGGTTCTTTATACTTAATTGTGTGCGCGTTTGACCATTTAAGAGCATCAGTTTAACCATATATGCACAGAAAACCGTCTGAATGACAGCGTGCAAGGAACTAATTACGCTTCTTTCGCAACTTCAGTCTTAAAAATAAACGTTTCAAAATGTGGTTTTCGCAGCGATACCATAGAAGAACCATTTTTTGGTTCCCCAAAGAACCTTTTAGTGAATAGTTAGAGTGAATAGTCTTAGTGTGAAGAACATTTTAATAATCAAAATATTTTTTTTTCACTATAAATAACCTTTTGTGCAATGGACAAGTGTTAAAGTTTCTTCATTCTTCAATAAATAACCTTTATTTAAAAATAAAAAAAATTATTGAGCTTGAATGGTTTAAATCGCTTGAATGTTTAAACTGGCAAGGCTGAAAAATGCTTGCAAAAACAGTCACATATGATATGCATAACCATGTGTAACTCTACCGGGTTGACAAATTTCTACCTGCTGATCAAGTCATCTGTTATATCGCCCACCCCTAGTGATGACCGAGTGAACAGTCTTTCGGGCCAGAGAAAAATCAAATGTTTCACATTTCCAGAAGTTCCTGAAAGCCCATTGTGCACCTGATGAATGCCATCGAAGCATCACCAGCATCCAGCTGGAAAATGACAACCACAAGCAGGAGTTCAAACTCTGCAGGAGGAGCTTTTGACACCGGGACAGGTGCTCTCGAGCGCGGGTTCAGTGCGGTCAGCTGGCACTGCATTCCATGTGCGCTGATGATTAAATCATTGTCAAGGTTACACAAGGCCCAACGCTGCGGCCACAACGCTACACTTGATCTTCCGACAAAGCTCAGACTGGCAACATGATCTGTTCTGGGAAAAGAAAAGAAAGCATTACCTAATCAGCTGGAGAAGAGCTTAATTTATTTTATTTTGGGGTTCTTTTCTCAACACGCCGCCTTTTTTCATCAAATTTGGCGCATGCAGCATTGGGGTCAGAGAAACGGCGCATCAAATGAGTCCATTTGTTCATAAATAAACATTTATGTAAGAAGCCTTTTTGTCACCTTGGCAACAGGCAGGTTGTTTACTTGGCTGCTGTGGCCATGACAAACACATTTGCGCAGGCATCCGTGGGCTCGGCAGAGGAAAGGCTTACGTTTATTGAGAAAATGAGGCCGCTTCTCTCTTAAATGTCACTTTTCCTTTGTTCCTTAGACTAATTCACTCTGCATTAGTATTTGCCAATTCTTTCCCTTTTAGCTTCCACCCCACATCACAATCATTTGAATTCCAGCCATGTGAGTAATGTATTACTCATGATTGCTGGAGTACATTAGCTCCTTTACTTCACGCTTGCTATCCCGCGCTGAGCTCTCCAATATGAGCATTTTTCACCATTTTATTGGTGTATTTAATGTTTAATATAAACACTACAGTTAAAAAATGTGGGGTTAGTCAGATTTTTTTTATGGTTTTGAAAGAAAGTCTCTTATGCTCACCCAGGTTGCATGTATGTGATTAAAAATAAGCAAAAACAGTAATGTTGTTAAATATTATTACACATTTTATATAACCGTTTTCTATTTTAATATGGTTTAAAAATTTATTTATTTCTGTTA
The DNA here is from genome assembly GCA_033366665.1 of Phoxinus dragarum. Lineage (NCBI taxonomy): Eukaryota > Metazoa > Chordata > Actinopteri > Cypriniformes > Leuciscidae > Phoxinus > Phoxinus dragarum. The sequence goes on from JARPMJ010006565.1 coordinate 43,197, forward strand.
TGACAAAGCTGAATTTTCATCACATGATCCTTATATAATATCCTGATTTCATGCTCAGGATTATGCTGTCTTCCATCATTTGATAATCAAATTGAAATTCAGTTGATTCAACTACATTTTTTAAGTTAGTTTAATATAATTTAAGTTTAAATGACTTGCAGAACCAAAGTTGATTGTACTTAATTTAAGGCAGATAGGTGGAATTTTTTACAGTGTACTAATAAAGCCACGTTTCCACCGAAATTACCGGGAACAATTTTTCCCAGGAACTTTTTTTCCCCAGACCTGTTTCTGTCTGTGTTTCCATCGCAGTCTAAAGTACCGTGAAGATTAGGCAAATTAGTCCAGTAACGCAGGAATGCACGCTACTTTCCAGTTATCATCGTATTCGGTCCATCGGTTGTATTTTTAAAAATCCATTGTTGCAACAGACTTTTAAAAAAGGTACTCTTTGGAGTCAACCAATCAAAATGCGGCGTGAACTCAACCAATCAGCATGCTTAGCGCCCAAGTCCCAAGTTCCTGAACTTTTGAAAAAGTGCTACCTTGCGAGCAGGGACTTTCTGAGAGGGATTTTTTTTACCCAGAACTTCATTTAAACACTGGTCCCTGCGGTCGAAACACAAAGTACTACCCCAAAGTCCCTAGTTCCAGGGGAAAGTTCCTGCGGTGGAAACGCGACCTAGGAGTGTAATACTCTCAGCTCCATTTACAACCTTCCTATACTTTTTTGTTTTTGGTCAAATTTGCCTTGATCTTTTTACATATAAGAGGTCCTTGTACCATTAAAACATCCGGCAAGTTTCAGAGCTTTAAACGTATTTCTCATTATAAACTAAGCATTTATGTAATCAAGCTCCAAAAATGGCTCATTTGGATATTGAGAGACATCGAAGAATAGTTTATACCATAAGCCCTGCCTACTGGTGTTCAGTCATAGGTCCGTAGGTCGTTCACTTGCCTACACACTTGCGAGTGTCTCATCACGTCAAATGCAAATAGAACCCATTATAATCACAGACACTGTCTACACTGGATAAAGTATAAACTAATGCCCATTCACTTGTTTGATGTACTCCACTTGCTTGGGTTTGCTAACAAGAGGACAATGGAAGTGAAAAAGGATCGTTCACTTTGACACATCCCGTGTCAAACAAGTGTTTAACAGGAACAAGTGGCGTCCTGGATCACATCTGAGAGTTATATGTTTGTATTATATGTATTTTGTATTGTAAACGAGACACAGTGTAATGGAGAGTTCGCAAAGAAACTTTTGTTGACAGATAAATCAGCAACTGTATTGGACCTGACAGCAGCTGCATTGCTAGTTTAAGACAAATCATTTATATGGGTAATGTTTTCAAAACACTTACTAAAGTGCAATAGCGAGTGAGTGTGAAACGGTTTCCTAGCTAATAATAACAGCGGCCGTTTACTGAGGAGCCGCCCCTTTAAATACGGATCATTTCAGACAGAGAATCTGGCCCTCTGAATGAGGGTTGAAAATACATTTTTTTCCTCATTATATGTTTTTGTGCTACTTTTTTTATTAACATTATTTTAATTAAACTTCAAGGAACATATTATTAATAATATTTAAAAGAAAAATCCATGTCATGATGACCACTTTAATTCCCATTCCACAGAATTCCTCTCTCTCTCTCTCTCTCTCTCTCTCTCTCTCTCTCTCTTCCCTATCTCTCTCTCTCCCCTCTCTCTCCCTCCTTATTCTAGCACACAATATGGGGACAATATTGGCAGATATATCAGCCTGGCTTAAGAATCTGCAATATTTGGCCAGTGTGAGATAACTGGCTGTTAAGTTTTCCTACTTAGCCAGAAGAAGAATGTTAGAATTTGTAGTTAGAATATATATATATAACAGCTTTGTCAATTAGTATTTTTCCATGTGACCGTACACCATTTACATTAACTAAGCCAATGTGTATATTATCCAAATGCTTTTAAATACACCCATAATGCATAAGTTGTGTCACTGTCCTGTAAACCAAAGCTCCAATTATCCAAAGGAGCAGCAAGACCTCTTCTTCTTTTCTGGTTTCCCCCTAAACTGACGGCTCCCGTTGTCACAAACATCAAAGCTCATTACAGCAACTCAGTTAGCTTTTGTTTCCAGTAATCTCTACACTTTCCCTCTGTGGATTTTAACAGGTCATTTACCCTGTGCTGGGGGGCTGAAGGGTGGCCAGAGCTTTGAAGCCGAGCCGGGCTTCTCTACCTTCTTCCAAAGTCATTACAGAGCACTATGGGGTCTCTCGCAGATCAAATATCTGCTTGTGCATTCCTGTGGTCATGCTTTTTCCTTTGAGCAAATACGTTTGAAGCATATCTGCGGATTCTCCAGAGTTTTTGACCTGAAACATTTGCGGTGGATGGAAGTTTCAGAGGAAGCCAAATTAAATGAACTGAATCTGAGTCTCAATCAAAGTCAGAGACACACACACACACACACACACACACGCACACACACGCACACACACACACACACACACACACACACACACACACACACACACACACACAACACACACACACACACACACACACACACACACACACACACACACACACACACACACACACACACACACACACACACACACACACACACACAGAGAGAGAGAACAGTGTGGGAAAATATTCGCCCTCACATTCCATGGCTCAAATCAATTACAGTACATTTACAACTACCATAAATAAATAAAAACTCAAAAACATAATAATATTAAATTATATTATTGCCTCGTTTACAATATCATTTTATGTTAGGATTAGATTTTATTTTAATTTACTTGCTATTTTCAAGCATTTTATTGGATGGGAAAATGTTTTAACTCTGTTTTATTGGTTAATATTATATTTTCCTGCTCACACGCTAACCACACGTCGTGGTTACATCAATCGTGAATAAACTAATGAAGTTTTGATTCAGAAAATTCATATTTACAGGAGATTAAAAAAAAAATATATATATAATTTACAATAGAACATATTAAAGAAAGTAAACAGGGTAAATTTTGATATGTTATCTTTACAAATACAAACAGCAAGGGTTATGCAGTCACATGACTAATTAGTATTTCACAGTTTTGAATTGACTGTGTTCATCAGGGTTATTAGTTAACTAAAACTAGTAAAATACTCGTCCACCTGATAAACTCGCTGGTTTAATTATGCAGGAAGACGGAGGGGTTTGTACGCCAACTTCTGCCAGTCTAATCCCACCCATGTTTTCATCATCATCCAGCCGCAGTTCCATTCATAACCCCAGCGAGGTAAATGGATTATATGAGCACATATACAGTCGTGCTCAGAATTAATGGCACCCCTGTAAATATGATCAAAACTGGCCGTTAAAAAATAAATCTGCATTGTTTATCCACAATTTATCCATTATTGGCCACAATTATTGGCACCCTTTTATTAAATACTTTTTGCAATCTCCTTTTGACAAGACAACAGCTCGGAGTCTTCTCATAATGCCGATGAGTTTAGAGAACAACTGACCAGAGATCAGAGACCGTTCCTCCATTCAGAATCTCTCCAGATCCGTCAGATTCCCAGATCCATGTTGGTGCTTCTCCTCTTCAGTTCACTCCACTCATCGGGTCAGGGGAACTGGGACGGTCATGGCGGAAGCTTCATTATGTGCTCCGTAACACATTTTTGAGTTGATTTTGATGTTTGTTTTGGATCGTTGTCCTGATGGAAGATCCAACCACGTCCCAATATAAGATTCTAGCAGAAGGTGTCAGGTTTGATTTTTTTTTTACTCATCTAGGCATTTGAAAGAATCCACGATGCCATGTATCTGAACAAGAACTCCAGGACCTCCAGCAGAAAAATATGCCCACAACATTAAAGATCCAATGTGGTGACGTAGGGGTTGTTTGATTTTGTTTTAATATGCTTTCTGACCCCAAGTCTCAACTAATCTCTGCAATTCTCCATCTGTGATCCTTGAAGACTCTTTGGCCACTCAAACTTTCACCCTCACCGTCCATTACGGCAATATAGTCACACGTCCTCTTCCTGGCGGATTCGTAACATCTTTAGTTGATTATAACTTCTTAATTATTGCCCCTGATGGTCCAAAATGGGGATTTTCAATTCTTTAGCTATTTTCTTACAGACACTTTCTATTTTGTGATGCTCAACAATCTCTTGCTGCACATCAGAACTATATTCTTTGGTTTTACTCATTGTGATGGATGATTAAGGAAATTTGGCCTTTGTTTCCTCATATTTAAACTCCTGTGAAACAAGAAATCAAGGCTGGATAATTTCATGTTCCTAGTCACTCTGGTGTGCTGAAAAAGGTAAATATTAATGGGAATATACAGCCAGTTTTGATCATATTTACCAGGGGTGCCATTAATTCTGAGCACGACTGTATATGATAGACATATTCATATCAATAATCCAGAGCTCAGGGTAACAGATCTGTTAAACAGGAAGTCTCCACTTGTTTTCTCCTTGGCCCTCTCTCATGCCCCCGTTCACAAATACAGTGGTTTCACAGCTTTACAGCCCCTTTCTGCTGCTCATTTTATGGCTGATAATGAATAAATGGGCAAAATTTTAATTCTATACTATTTAGAGCTTGACTGATATGGATTTCTTTGATAGCTGAAACAATATTTTAGAGAGCAAGGTGACCGATGGGCCGATATAAACCTGATATATATATGATAACGTGCATAACAACATGCTGGAATTGAATTGTGATTTATTAAATTAGAAATAACTAATTGTAAAATCAATCATTATGTAAAAAACGTATTGATTGATTGATTTGATGATGCTTTAGCAATTTCTATATTCTGTAATCCTCTTACAGTATTTTTCACAAATAAAGAGATAGATAAATAAGAAGAAGTAAACACTGTAACCAACAGACTCAGTAATCTGGTAATTTGTGCGCACTGGCAATTATTCTCAAATAAAGACCACGTAACGCTGATTTAACATACAGTACACATTGACATGTGACATTAATAAAACAGCAGCAAACTGGATATAATATAGCATAGTCTGATATCAAAGTTTTAAAGATTATGCTCGCGTCTGCATTCAGGTGATGGCATTTTTAGTGCTGTCAAAATAAAAGTCCTGTTGCTGTCAAAATAAATGCTGGTTTTGACATTTCTCGGCCAACGAAACTCCCAAATATCAGTAAAAAACAAATGGTACAAATGAATTCAGGCATATTCAATATATAGACTGATAACTAGGACAAAAAAAACCTCTACAATCTTGGCCAATGGTGGATACCGATATACTGTGCAGTTTTTCGGCCTATCACTTGAGTCTTAAATGTCATGTGTCATGGCAGATCGTTTGCATTTTTCTTGGAAACAATTATTCTTATTTTTAATCTTGAACACTTGAGCTTCAAAACTGTTCTCAAAAAGAAAATGAATGACTTGTGATCACTTTGTCGCAGTAAACCACTCTATATGTGAAGACCTTTTATTTTCCCTCTCTCACGGCCTGAGAATTCCTCTGCTCGGTGTGATTTAATACAGCGCTATACAGCAGATGGCACTGTGAGGTGCGGAAAGAGCAAAACATACACGATGAATAAATGATATCGCCCTCATTAAATAATGCTGCGCGCGCTCCCAAATCCCCCACCGAAGCAGCAACACTTCTATCTTTTATCGCTGATAGTGTTGAGCACAAGTCTCTGAATCAGCAGCAGTGCGACTTCTGCGAGGCCTTTTTTTTTTTTTTTTACAGTGCAAACAGATTGGACCAAACAATGAGTCAATGTCACTGCGCGTCCCCTCATGCGGCGTGAGCGCGTACATGACGCACACACACCAAGGTCAGATGCTAATTCAAGAGAGAGCAAGTGGTACAGTCACAAGCACATCACTGAAAGCTGCGCATATGCCCGGAGGACGCCGCATACCGGTGTGTTTGCTGTTTATTTATCTGGCCGTTTGTGCTGGAGTGTGTGGTGTTATGTCATGTGCGGTATGTGGGAGAATGCTGCATCAGCTTGAACCCTCGGCACACACTCCAGATCCAAATCCGTCTCATGTGTTATTCATCTCACAATCCTCCCAACTTCACAATGAACTTCGAACTGCGAAAGTCTCTATGTAATATTCTATGCCACTCCCTTTATGTATATATGGCTTGGATTCCTTCTTTAATGATATTTGTATTATTATTCTTTTGCAGGTGACAATCTAACCCAACTTTGATTGGTTAGAAAAGCCACTGCTCAACATGTAGCATGATGTGAGGTATAATTCATATTCATACAACACATGGTTAAAGTTAAAGCCTACAATTAGGTAACACAATGCAATAAGGTTTCATTAGTTAAATAGTTAATGCATAAGTTAACATATACTATAAGCAATATATTCAGTAACACTTTATTTTACAGTGTCTTATTACACGACACGTTACATAGTTCCTGTAGTCATAACTGTAAATTATGCAATAATTACATGTGACTAACCCTAAACCAAACTCGGTAACACTTTATTTGAAGGTGACGTAGTTACACGTTCTATATGTACTTAAAATAGTAATAACAGTAAATTACATTAAAATATATATTTTTTAATATTAAAATTCTTTACTATTTTGTCTAAATATAAAATAAACACTACAAATTAAAAGGATCCATTTTAAATGCTAGAAGTGAATTTATGCATCACAACATTAATGTTCAGTATGATTTGCTAAAGATTACATTCAACAGTGTAATTAAATATTAGTGTTATTAAATATTATAATTGAGCGTTAGATGAGGGCAAAGTTAATCTAAATGTTAAAAAATGCAATTAAATATCCAATATTGCCCAATACTGATTAAAAAAACCTTTAATATCACTCACTAATCAATATGGTATTGATATATTGTGCAAACAATAGAGTTGTAGCACATATGGCGTTTGCCTTAGAAAACACCAACAACAAGATAGCGATGTAACCACAGTGATCAAATAAAACAAGACTAATCTAATATAACTTGATCTAGCTCTTTTGCTCTGCTTCTGTACAGTAAGTTATTAGCAGCATTAATCTTTATTCTGCCTCTCAATATGCTAATAAACTGCCTCATCTTCTGTTATGAACGCCTGACTAACAGACATTTGATCTCTGCCTAAAAATAATCCAACGTCATTTTGCTTCCCTCTCTTTCTCTTTCATTTTGTCTACACATTCCTGTCAATCTTTCTGTCAGCCTGACTTCTTCTTTTTTTTTTGGTAAAATCATAATGTGGCATAATTAAATGATAAAAAAAAATCTTTTGAGAGCAGGACTGTGTTTATTAAAACGATTAGATGTAGAATATCGCCAGCACTGGAGATTTGTGATGAATTATTAATATACATCATGCAGGAGCCGTCTCATTGACAGCCAGTTGCCCTCTAGTGTTACTGTGAGGTATTACACACACACACACACACACACACACACACACACACACACACACACACACACACACACACACACACATTTTCCAAAATGTCAAAACATTCACATTTACATGTTCAAAAAAACTGAATTCTGTATGATTTATAAGCTTTATTTCGTCATGGGGATCAAAAAATGTCCCTACAAGAACAAGGATTTCGGATATTGCCATCTTTTGTCCCCATTATGTAGGGTTTAACTGAACCACAAACACACACATGCAGGCAATATACAAACAGTCAATACAACCAATCCAGCAGAACCACTTAACCCCTTCCTGTCATGACATCATATTGGATAATGTAATATCTTATGGATATACCCCCAATAATCTTTACCTAAAGGGCATTACTTCAGATATTATAAATCAAAAATGATGAGCAACACACCAAAAAGAGACACACTGAGGTGTGGGATACAACCGACTGAATGCTAAAGCTCATATTCTATTGTTCCATTTTTTTTTTTTTTTATCTATACAATACAAATACAGATATTAGTACTTTACATATGGACTAGAAATGTAAAATGATAAATAAATAGCATTATTAGTATTAATAATAATAATAATAATACATTAGTGAGAATATTTTTATATCAATCTAAACATAAAATGTCATTGCAAATAATAATAATAATACTATAGTAGTGAGAATTGTTTTATTATAAAAAGTCACAATCAAATAATAATATTTTTTGTAC
>JARPMJ010006566.1:0-51355 GCA_033366665.1 Phoxinus dragarum
ATAATAAATGCATGAATTATGCTTTCGACACCGTTCAAAAGTTTGGGGTCGGTGAGATGTTTCTGAAAGCTCACCAAGCCTGCATTTATTTGATTAAAAATACAGTAAACATATTATTAAAATTTAAACAGCAGTTTTCTATGTGAATATATAGTAAAGTGTAATTTATATTCTGTGATGAAATCTGAATTTTCAGCGTCATTACTCATCTTCAGTGTCACATGATCCTTCAGAAATCAGTATAATATGATGATTTGATGCTCAATTATGATTATTATCAATGTTGAAAACAGTTTTGATATTTCTTTTTGGAAACCGTGACACATTTTATTTCAGGATCCTTTGGTGGATAGAAAGTTGAAAAGAACAGCATTTATTTCAAATATAATCTTTTGTAACATTATAAATGTCTTAACTGTCACTTTTGCTCAATTTAATGTCCTTGTTGAATAACTAAAATAAATAAATAAATTTTTTTAATTGTTTCGAATCATAGGAAAATGATCCCAAACGAGATTACCGGTAATGTTATACATACACAAACATTATGTCAACTGTGAGCATATATCAATTGCATGTATAAAATGTGTACACAGATTTTATAAATATTATTTGTGCACATAAAACGGTTACCTAAACCACCTCACTCTTCATAACTTCTCTGTCCTTACATACAATCCGAGATCGTGCAAGATTAGATCCGCTGCATGTCTACATGAATGTCTTTTCCGATTGAGTCTTAAAGCTTCCAGACTCCTCAATCCAATCATTTTGCATTCAGATTGAAGAGAAGGAACCACATGACACTCAGTGTATCGCCAATAGCGCTAATGAAAAGACTGTCCCAGCGGAAACCACTTCACATCTGAAGAGGTGCGCTCACGACTTCACGCAAAGACCACTTCTCATGAATAACATTTGATTAACAAAGACCAAAGTTGGGTTTAAACGGAAACAATTTGACCCCTTCCCAAGCTCATGGCGCCAAGCACGCATTCAAACTGTTCAATAACTCGTACTCATAACTTTTACTCGTCAGTTCAACTTCCCCTATTTATTTTTTTATGATTTTTCTTGAGTTTGACTGATTGCTATTGACCTGCAATCACTTGAACCCATAATCCACACTTTAACCCTTCCATACCTGTTCAATCACCCTTGCGCTTAGCTTAGTTTCTGCCATCTGTACATGATTAATAACAGCGCCAACTTATCAAGTCAACTATAATTGAACTTCATAAAACAAACCCCATAAACCCCAGAAGGCCGTCTGCTTTATTTAATCTCTCTTCCTCAATGGTTCTTGCTCCATGCTTGAAAAAAAGCTAGAGTTAAGCCAAAAAACTTCATAGTTTACTCACCTGAATAATATTACTTTGATTAAACTTGATATTTGTGTGTATGACTGCACCTTTGGTGTATTAGTGTTTCCCTCAGCTTGTGTAAATACTTCTCTTTACCACCCGTGTTATTATAGTGGATGTTAATTCATGTTAAAAGCACAGATTTCTTGCTTTAGCAGAAAAGTGCCGTTGGATTTATCAGTTCTTGTAAATTACAGTTTGACATTTTTTAATTTTCAGGTTCTGTAAATGTTTACATTTACTGTATTTGTCCCTGTAAAATGACAGCATTTTTACTGACACAGATGAAAATGAAAGACTGACTGACACGTTTTAAAGCGAGTGCTATTAAATCTTTGCTTCAGGGAATCCACATTTTTCCAGGGGCCTAAAGTCTCTAAGCAAGCTTAGTTTTCAGACCTCTGTATTTCTAAAATCCTGCATACAATATCTACTGTACCACCAGGGTCATGCTAACCAACCAAATGAAGCTCTGTAGCATTGCAATGATGAGTTTTGCATACACTTGGCATTAACATGCGATCACCATGATCCGATCATTAGCCAATCAGGACACAGTGCGTTTACATTTGATCATATTAAGTAGCCTCTGTATCTGGATAACCGATCGGATTTCTGTTTTTGCATAATATTTAAATTAGGTCTGTAGCACGACACCAAATTAAGAGTAAATATGATACAAACTAAGCAATGTCCCAATTGCTTTCACTCACTCACTTTACTCTCCTGTGCAATAGATCACATTATGTTTTTTGAATGAAGGAATATTTCCAGAATTGAGGAGGTGCGTTCATGACCACCAAAGCGTTTTTTCACGAGGCTGGCGTGTTTTTTCAATTGTTTTCAATGGGAGCTTTTCAAGTTTTTAAAACGCCATGAGCGTAACGAGGCGCTGAACGTCTTTTTCCCACTGAAGCGCTGAGCGTTCGGCAGGTCGCCGAGAGTTGAAGAATGTTCAACTTTGGGTAAAACACAGCGCTCATCACTGTCACTTTTTACCCAACAGTCCAATCACAGTGGAGGAGGGGCGGGGACTAATACCACTCCAACCAATGGATATTCTGTATCATAGCAACGAAGCGTCTCAACTGAAAATTGCGCTGCCAAAACGCTCTCAAGCACACATAGCTTGGCATTTTCAACTGGCTAAAAACGCTTTGGTGGACACACGGCCTAAGGCTTTTTTACAAATTAACTCAAATCTTTACCAAACGGATTCTCAGGAACAAAAACAAGATCGAGAACAGAACAACCAACAAAATGCAACATTACTGGCAATGGCAAAGACTAAGACAGAACACAGGGTTTAAATAGACAGACCTGAAGAGCAAATTAACAAGACACTCCTGAACTGAACTAACAATCAATCAGAAACCACAGAAACAAACGAGGAGAAGAGGAAGACAGAGCTGAATAATGAACAGATTAATCAAACACTCCAGAGCAGACATCAAAACAAACGGACAATGTGACAGTTAAAAAAGTAAGAATACAAAAACATTTTTCACTCGACTTGCTCAGCATTTTTCCATGGTTGTCTTTAAAGAGATGTTTTCCTTCTGGGATGCAGACACTGTTTTGTGACATCTATAATTCAAAAAGTACCAGATCAAAAAGTTGAATCTTTGAAAGCACCGAGGGTTGATGTGAACATGCTAGTCTGTAACAGCAAAAACAAGAGCAGCATATCATCGGTTTCTGCACCTAAAAAGTTTAAATCGAGAGGAGGAAGAGAATACAAGAGAAAAGATTTGTTCCAGGAAAGACTTCCAAATGATGCAGGAGACCAGCAGAAGCGCTTATCAAAGATACTGATGCAAGGTTTTAATGATTTAAAACATTAAAAATATGAGTAAAAAGTCACATAAACGCTCACTTTTCTAACTGTAGTTAGTGTGTAATGTTGTGTTTTCTAACTGTAGTTAGTGTGTAATGTTGTGTTGTCTAACTGTAGTTAGTGTGTAATGTTGTGTTGTCTAACTGTAGTTAGTGTGTAATGTTGTGTTTTCTAACTGTAGTTAGTGTGTAATGTTGTGTTTTCTAACTGTAGTGAGTGTGTAATGTTGTGTTTTCTAACTGTAGTTAGTGTGTAATGTTGTGTTTTCTAACTGTAGTTAGTGTGTAATGTTGTGTTTTCTAACTGTAGTTAGTGTGTAATGTTGTGTTTTCTAACTGTAGTTAGTGTGTAATGTTGTGTTTTCTAACTGTAGTTAGTGTGTAATGTTGTGTTTTCTAACTGTAGTTAGTGTGTAATGTTGTGTTTTCTAACTGTAGTTAGTGTGTAATGTTGTGTTTTCTAACTGTAGTTAGTGTGTAATGTTGTGTTTTCTAACTGTAGTTAGTGTGTAATGTTGTGTTTTCTAACTGTAGTTAGTGTGTAATGTTGTGTTTTCTAACTGTAGTTAGTGTGTAATGTTGTGTTTTCTAACTGTAGTTAGTGTGTAATGTTGTGTTTTCTAACTGTAGTTAGTGTGTAATGTTGTGTTTTCTAACTGTAGTTAGTGTGTAATGTTGTGTTTTCTAACTGTAGTTAGTGTGTAATGTTGTGTTTTCTAACTGTAGTTAGTGTGTAATGTTGCTGTTTGATCATAAACAACATCTGCAATTAAAGTTACAACGCTCAAAGTTCAGAGCAAAGGGAGATATTTGCTTTTAAAGAAATCGCTTTTTAAGAACTTCAACAAACGGCTGGTAGGAACTACACGACATTCCTCACGGGTTAGTGACATCACCAACCCTAAATTTACATAAACCCCGCCCCCTGAACACGATTTATAGATTATCATGACAGAATATGCTAATCAATGACTAGAAGATAACTACACATAATCTTCATAAATTCATCAACTAACCGTTCAGAAATGTCCTGTTCTTCTACATGTCCTCACTTCTTCCCGGTTTCAACATAAAATGCTAAAAGTTGCACTAATGTGTGTGTGAGGTAAAAGGACACGAGCTCTTGTAGCTCCGCCCCCTGTGCCGGGAGCAGCAGCTCATTTGCATTTAAAGGGACAGACACAAAACGGTGTGTTTTTGCTCACCCTCAAAAAGTGACACTTTTAACATGATATATAAAAATATCTGTGGGGTATTTTGAGCTTAAACTTCACACACACACTCTGGGAACATCAGAGACTTATTTTACATCTTGTGAAAAGGGCATTACACCCCTTTAATGGAGAATAGATTTCCTCTGGGTGAAATGTGCATCTACAGTCCCAGGATCAGTGTCAGGAGTATTCTGCTGGCAGGTTTCAGGGTCAGACCGGATCAGGTTTGCACACTCGGAGCGGGAGAGAAACACTAGGCGTATCGATCCGGTGCTGTCCGGTGTGAGAGGAGATGATGTGATTAACCCCTCGCTGTCGTCTGTCAAAACACTTCTGCGGTGTGTATTAACTGGTGTCACATGCTGTTTGCATTTCAAAACATGATTCACTGATATTCCTGCATCTATAATAATGTGGTGTGTTAAATCATTTATAAAGGTTTGAACCTATTATTCCTATAATTTAATTACTTAGCCCATTATATAAAGGTGTTCTATATGCTTCTGTCCATGCATCTGTCTTTAGTGTGTAATTGAGCTAATTCACCTTTGGCTAAGCCCCGCCCCCCTTAGTTACTGTTGCTACGTCCGTCAACTTCATCTGGGCTCTGGTTTGGTATCAACATGGCTTATGCTGTGACGGCTCTTCCTGCTGAACTTTTATCAAACTTTTATAAAGCAGCAAATAAAGTGTCGGATAGAAGTAGGCAGAAGCGTCTGCAGTGTGCGTTCGAAGGCTTTATTCAAGACATACCGGAGAAACACAACAACAACAAGATCCAAATAGAGGCAAAAGCATAACGGTCACAGTCAAAAACTGACCCAGCGCATCATATCCTAAATGGAGACGGAGACTGGGACTCACAATATCAGGAGCAACACTGTTCATGCAGAGCTGGTCTCTATTCACTTCTATAATCGTTATTAAAGCAAACGGACTACGCGAGTATAAAGTTGTGTTTATTAGCAGCGTGTGCTAGCGTATCAACAATTAGCGTAGAGAACCGAAATCATGACCTAAACCAGCATAAACCTGTCTAACTAGTGTAACTCACAGTAAGGTTAAAACACAAAAGTGTGTTGTTGATCTTGAGGGGTTTGGCTGACTGAGGACACACACACAGTTTAATCCAAAGACGACACTTGTCAGGATTTGACCGGTTTTGGGAAGGGAAAAACACCCCCCTCCAACCTCTCTGGGAAACACGTATCTGTGTTACAAACGCCCCAGGCACAACGTTTAACCATATTTTTGATAAAACTACGACGGTAATAGCCTGCCGAGACCAAACATATGAGACGCCGGTGTTAAAGTCAATGGAGCGCTGTGAGAAAGTGTCGGACCGCTGTGGAGCTCGTTCTCGGCTGCGCTGTGATTGGTCAATCTACATTCTAGGGCGTGGCTTAGCCAAAGGCGAATTGAGTTATTCTCTATATCAGTGTTTCTGAACTCCTGAAACGCCTCCATTGTAGTCTCGAGTTTCTTCCGGGAACGAACACGTCACAATATTCCTCATTATGATAATTAATGCGCAGAATAAAGGGGCGGGGCCTGGTTGAGTTAGTTAGTAGTGTGTTAAAATGGCGGTTATGGTAAGGGACGGGACATTTCCCAAACACACTCGAAACGCTCCACCAATCACAACACACTGCTCCAGCCGACCAATCAGAGCACAGTGTGCTTTTCAGAAGGAGGGGCTTCATAGAGACAGGGAATCCGTATTGACCTTGACAGTAATAATGTAATATAGTAAAATGTATAGTTATGGTTGAGCTTGATCGTTGTGGTCACTACAGCTGTTCAAATTCTTTCTTATTGAATTAAAACAACAGCACACGGGTTTAAAACAACATGACGGTGAGTAAATAATACTTTTTGTCTGCATTATGTCTACCAAGACACTACGATCAAAAGTCCAAAATCTCAATATGAACTCAACATCCGAGCAATAAAACATTCATCCTGGAAACAAGAAAAAGACATTTTATATTTGTGCATGCTGTAAACCTGAACCTGAACACACACGGCGTATATTCTGGTAGAGACAAATAGCGGCGGGGTCGTAAGGTTAGCCGTAACGCGCTCGTCCCGTTGCATCGTGGGCGGGTGAATACATTGAGCAGTTTAGACAACAGCTGCACCAAAGCGCTCTGAATATAAATCAGATATTTGATCAGTCATGTAAAGTATCATGTTCATTATTTTCCACAAGTCTTCCCGCCGAGCTTCTGCTCTGGTGTCGAACGCCTGCGTGTTTGAGTCACACACGCTTGATGAATCTGTTGGAATAGGAGACAATCACATGTCGGGCGAACCCAAGTGTGCACGACTACACCAACAAATCAATATTCTCCAGAAATAACTCACAAAAGGTTAAATCTATAATGCAACAACCCACAATGCAACTGAAAGCAAGCATTACTATTGCTCCTAGTTATTGTTAAATAAGAATTAAGCGTGTTCGTGAATGTGCATTGATTTATTTTCATCAATGTTGAGCACACCAGTCATATTTTATTCCAGCTCTTCAACCCAGAAAACGTCTGAGGCCTTTATTGTTCTTTAATAAGCTCCGACATAACAGTGCATTTCAATCTAGAGGAATAAAGTGTGAGATTACAGGCGTGCGCGTCTCATTACTGACTGTAATCTTCAGCATTCATCACATCACATCTGTGTGAGATCACATGCAGCAGACAGATGCACGACACACTCACCAGGACGAGACAATATCTGTGAAGAAGGATAGCCATTATGATGTTCATCATGTCAGAATGAATAAATCATTGTGCTGCTTTTATTATTATGATGTATTTCTCTGTGTAACAGGATCTTTAAAGAGGATTCCATCACATGTGAATTTTGGTTTGAAGTTATTACATTGCGATAAAAGATTTCATGTTGACTTTAATGAACCTTACATCTTTCTAACATTATGGAAATCACATCTTGAAATTAATTATCAGCAACTGTGTGTGTGTGTGTTGTGTGTGTGTGTGTGTGTGTGTGTGTGTGTGTGTGTGTGTGTGTTTGCGTGCGCGTGTGAGTGCGGGGAAAAAAAATATACAGTATATGTATATCATGATATACAGCTCTCTCTCTCTCTCTCTCTCTCTCTCTCTCTCTCTCTAAAAACCTCATTATTTGTTCTTGAGGTGGAAATACAGGCCGATGGAAAGAGGATAATTTGGCTCAAAGTTTGAAAGCTCAACTTTACTGACCCGTTCGTCGCACATGGAGTCGCTCTGTGAGAGCGTCGGGTCCCTCGAGCGGCTTCGCCCTTGAAAATGAACAAGTCGACAGATATTTAAAGCAGTCGTATTATTAAAGTTCTTGTTCCTACGAATCTATTTTTCACCTGTTTCTCTCTCTCTCTTATGACAGGCCCGTGACAGTAAAGTAAATTAGTCCACTTTAACCCCTGGCCCCGGATCGTTTCTCAAAGGCACCTTTCTCTACCTGCACGCCGTACCATTGAACATCTAATTTTAGGACACCGGAGACATCAAAGCCCAAGCGGCTCCATCCCATAAAATCACACCAAATCCCGTGACTTTTCACTCCGTGAAGAAAGACGAACCTTTGGCCTGTCGAGCTCTTCAAAGTGTAACTCGGGAATTAGAACGGCATTGACTCTTTGAAGACGGGACCTGGACAGAGTGTTTTTATGAGACTGGCGTGTCTGTAATGACCCTGCGAGGTCGTGGGACGTCCTGATATCTGCGCTCGGTAATTAGACCATCCAGAGGTTAATGGCTAAAGCAAATCACTCGCTCCCAGATGAAGCCTGTGGTCAGAACGGGTCAGAGACATCATGTATGAATGTTGAACATCTACTCGTGCTCTAATTCTGTTCTTCAGGGTAGAAGTTTTCATTTAAGCTCTGACAGAATTTTAAATGTTTATGATTCATATTAAAAAAAATTTCAGACATGCAATCTGTGTCACTTTTCCGCATTTGTCACAAAGCTGTTTTTTTCTTTTCAATAATGTCATAAATAAAAGAAAGGCCTCTTTGATGTCGGCTATTTTAGCTTTGAACATTGAACATTTTTTTCTTCATTCTTTCTTTGTTTTGTTTTTTTGTCATTAGCTTTGTTTCCATCTAAAGTTGTGAATTTAACTCATGCACAAAATTGGAATATTGCATAAATCGTTTGCAGATAAAGCAGTGTTTCATCCCGTGTATTCAAGAGAACAAAATCGTCACTTCCTGGGAAATTGGTGCAAAATCTGTAATAAAAATGTAAGTTTTAATATGCAAACGGACTCTTTTTCCCTCCATCATAAACGAGTGCGTCAGACGAAACACAATAAACGCTGATAAAAAACTTTTTGTGTCTTGTGTCAAACTGTCGTGTTCTCTTGCGTTCGGAAGCTGGTGTTCGGGAACACTCGAAGCGTGTGTAAGACGCTTCTGGAGGGAATTAAAGGTACAATATGTAGGGTTTTCGCCGCCAGGGGTCGCTAACCTCTTACTATAACAAAGGCGTATATTGATGACGCAAAGCATTAAGCGGAATTATGGATCTTGTCGTCAAGCTTATGGATGAGTGAATACATTGATGTTTGTAACATGACTGTGGTGTGAAGCAGGGCGCAATTGCTAATGAGAGACGTAGCCTATACCAGCGCCACACGCAACGCGAGTCCCACGGATATAAAGGAATATGGACATTTCATTTCTACCGAACTACACGCAAGTGCTGAATTACTACTCACACAGGTCAGTTTATTATACAAATTAAACTTGTGAGGTAACGCAGCGCTGTCTCACTCACTCGAACAGTTACACTATCACACTGAACGGCATGAGTGTGTTGAATGTTGTTAGTTAGGTTGTTATTTGGCTATATGAGACTAGCAGTTAGCTAGATCAACATTAAAATAACATACAGATCATATTCTAACATTTCATCATGTTGAACTATTTAAAATTGATTAGTTTTATGTACATTTGCTCAACTGTCTAATAAAGTACATCGAACACTCGCGTCTCTGTCAAGTCGAAGTTAGTCGCGGAGCTCTCGGCGTCTCAAAAAATGTTGATCTTCGTTTAGTCTTCTTTTTGTCTCAAAGTCTGCTTGCCATAGTCCATAATGTTTGAACAAAACAACAACACTGTGAGCGTCCTGCTAGGTATAACCCAGTTGTCCACGTCAGTCGCCATGGTTACTATGGCAGTACGAGTGGAAACCGAGGGTAACGCGGATATGATGCCATTGACTCGCGACTCCCTCACCCCTGCTCACACGTTTCCTTGGTTAAAATCGCAATTTTCTCACGATTTACAAATAGTTGGAAACATTTTGGATATTAAGTAATCAACTAAACAAAATATATAACATTGGCCTAGTGGTTTTTGGATATTTTACTGCAAAAATCCTACATATTGTACCTTCAAACCAAATCATCACTTCGACTTTCAGAAACACCAAACCAACATTAGAGATGCTGCGACGCCATTGGTCCACTGGCTAGTCCAGTTATCCAATCACAGCCTTCGCTGGGACAGTCATATTAGTTCTTTGTTGCGTATCTGTATTTCACAAATGCATTATTAAAAAATAACAAAATAACATCTATTCTCAGACGGCCTACAAATCCTGCACGGCCACATCTAATCGGCCCCCACGAGACTTCAGAGTTCAGTACGGTGGCATAAACCCAAAATAAAACGTATGAAACAAAAAGAGGTGGGAGGACCACATTCTGTCTAACAGCTCTAAACTTTGATTCGCATCTGGCAAAAATATGTGAAAACCTCCAGATACTTTAATCCTCAAATATGTATCCTCATGTAGTTTGAGGGCAAAACACCTTCTGTTCACTATATATACGTCTGTCCTAAGCATTAAATGAAGACAGTGAACTGACAGTCTCTCCATCTTTGTCTGACTCCGTTTTAACATTAAAGGCAGAACAGTTTCTGTCATTTTAGTGTGTGTGTGTGCGTGAGGTAATCGCAGCTGCTAACAAACGCGAGCTCTTGAAACCCCGCCCTCTACAGCAGCTCATTTGCATTTAAAGGGACAGACACAAAACGGTGTGTTTTTGCAAACCCTCAAAAAGTGTCAACTTTAACATGCGATATAAACATATCTGTGGGTATTTAGTGCTAAAACTTCACACACACACTCTGGGGAAATCAGAGACTTATTTTACATCTTGTGAAAATGGAATTTTACCACCCCTTTAAAGGACCTGTATCTGTGTATGTTTATTTTCAAAAACTTTCCAGGGTCTTGAATTTATTTATTTTTTCAGATTCACAAACTTTCAAGTATTTGAAGGACCCGTGGGAACCCTGTATACTATACCCTGAAGTATCAACTAGTCTCTCCCCTGTCAAGGCCTCCTTCCCTTTACCTCTGTACTGATAAAATGCTGTCAAAATAATTACAGTTCACATGGCTGCGCGGAAACGAAAACAAAAAAAACTGTATTATACATTTTTAAGGCCAGACAAGTCATTTGTTGAGGTCAATTTGTAAAGAAAGACTACACACCTGCGCACATATTTTCAAACGCGCATACCTATAGACTAAACATGCAATACGCATGTGCACGCCGTCTGCATTTTCACAGATTCACGTTTTTGAATTATGCAGAGATCACTTTTTTCTAAATTTTTCAACGCTTGCACACTGTTGTGTGTGAATGAGCAGCCGGAGCGCATTAAACGTTTTTAGGTTAGAACGGTGTCGTGTTAGCGGCCACTAAGTTAAAGCAGTTTCGGGAATTTCTTCGCTGTATTCTCGCTTTTTGCTCGCAGGTTTCTCTATAGAGCGCCCCCTACAGCTTCGGAATAGATATTTCACAACACTGTCGAAAAACTCGTTGTGGACTCTCAGACACCAGAGGATAGTAGACCAATGACATCACAGCAGACGGGACATTCTTTACGTCTTCTTCATTCGGGTTCAAACAGCGTGAGCGCAATAATGACAGGATTTTAGCAGATTTCTTTTTGCCGTGAAGCAATTCTTTACATCGCGAGACCTGATATCACACGATACTCCCTGACGCGGCGGCCGGCGGCCGAAAGTTGCACGTGTGTTTTTCCACTCACATGCGATAGGGGGAAGCGAGACGACCACCATTCAACCCGAAAAAAGTAATATAACCATTCCAATGACTCCAAATCTGTTCAGTTAAGGTACAAAACCTGCATAGTTCACCTTTAATAATAACTAATGATCTTTACAACGGAAGTGAATCAATCAAAACTAACTTTATCTGAACAATAACTTTATTCTAGATCTGCTGTAAAGCCTAAACACTCTCAGTTACTGTAATCTCCTATTATCACTGTAAAGCTGCTTTGAAACTCTCTATATTGTTAAAGCGCTGTATAAATGAAGGTGACTCGACTTGAAGGTTCTTAAATGGACGCCAGTAAAGAATGTTTCCATGCAGTGAAAACTGTGCAAATCCTCTCAGGCTAAAAGTGGCTTTAGCTTGAACATTATGTGTGTCCTTCGATAACAAGTAATTCCATCTTCTGTTTCCATTCAGATAGATAGTTCCACAATAAACCTCTTTCCGCATGTCACGCTGCTCTCAGACAAATCCAAATGTTATTTCCTCGCTAACTGGAACAAAATGCATTTATGGGAATTGTGTCTGTTTTAGCTGGAAGCCGATGCCAAGATCATGTACAGACACACTCATCCTCATCCACTGATGTCATCATTACATGCATTGAAAGAACGAATCAATCCTGTTTTCCAGCATCTTACAGTTGCTTTGTAAAAAGACGGATCAATAATCACAAGTTGATTGACAATCGCTGCACATCTCTCGCTGCTTGAATACAAACTCATTGTATTTGTTATTGACGTGCTTCTGTGTGAAAAATGTCTCAGAGATTGATCAAATGTGTGTGTACAATACAGAAGATAAAGACACTTTCATCAACAACTCGGTCCTTGAATTACAGTATTTGAATTTGTGATCGTTTTTCCAACAATCTATATATGACCCTGGATCACAAAACCAGTCTGGAGTCGCACGGGTATATCTGTGGCAATAGCCAACAATACAAGGGGCCCTATCTTGCACCCAGATTTTCAATAGTTGTATCTCGACCAAATATTGTCCTATCCTAACAAACCACACATCAATGGAAAGATGATTTATTCAGCTTTCAGATCATGTATACATCTCAATTTCATAAAATTGACCCATGTGACTGGTTTAGTGGTCCAGGGTCAGAACAGTCAGTGAAAAGCAGTCGTGCTCATTGCGTATGCTCTCGATGTGGTTAAGAAAGGATGGACAGATGAGGGAAGGTTGAAACGCACACGCAGTCGTCCTCAGAGTCGAGAATCATTTAAATGTAAATGAACGCAGGAGAAAAGCATGTAGGTCACAATTGAGCTTGTCCTAAATGATAATGCTTAAAGTACTTATTAGCAGGGAATCCTGACGTGTGTAATGATCCCTGAGCGGGAACGTCAGACCGGACCGATGCCGACGGGTCAAACGTGAGCTGTGAGACACAAACGCACACTTGTTCACTGGAGCGTTCGGTTACGTTAGGAAGGTCATGATGAAGAACAAAACCTTGCTAAAGACTAAAAAAAGAGGCACAATTTTGAACCTTTACACATTAAGCATTAAAGGAATAATGTGATAGTAATGTCAATCTACAACCACATTATTTTCACTGATAATGAGAAGTGCATTTCCACATATTTATGTATATATATATATATACGGAGTGGCTATTTTCACCAAGTGCTAGTCTAATAAAAGCTATTTACAGTAACTCCGTCCACCATTACAAAATTACAAAAGAAACCTGTCTGATAACAGGATTAGTGGTGTGGAGAAGAAGGGTGGTGTAAGCTTGGAGAAACGTTATGTTAAAGTCTCCCTGTGGTGAGAATCCAGCTTTTAATGTTGTTTATGTGTCTATGTGGTGTTATTAATACACTTTAACACAAACCATGTGCAAGTTCATAAGTCGACAGCATTGCTGACTGAGTATTTTCTGCTTAAAACTGCAGTGAACCAAAGACAGTCTCAAACACACGGTTTGAAATCGCTGGTGTTTCTGACGTCAAAAACTACCTTGTAACCAATCAGATCAACGTGTGATCGTCAACCAGTGGATCTCTGAGTGAGTGAGTGAGTGGAGGCGGGGCTCATTTGCATATTCATAGAACCGCGAATACTAAATGAGGCAAGGGTGTCGAGTTACATTCAAGATATTTTAAGGCATGAAGATTAAAAGTTGTAATCATGACATACAAAAATTTGACTTGATTTTTACTTTTTATGTCAGAACTTTGACGTTTTGCCTCATAATTTATGTTTTATGTCATAATGATGTACCAGTGCATGGTATTTTTGTTGGCAGTGTCCATAGGCTTTGAGAGCTACAGCGGAGAGGAAGAACTTACATTTCTATTAATCACACAAAGCTATCATAATTTTGCTTGCTTTCAGTGTAATTGAATTACCATGATGTAAATGGGATCCTTCTTGTGTGAACGAGATTTTATGGCGATCAGGTTTGTAATAATTCTCAGTGGCTCAATAACAATTTTAAAATTAATGCATGTTATCAAAGGAAATAGTTGATGTAGCGACCCATAAATCACTTTATATTCTACATAAAGCAGCAGGAATGATGTCTTCACCATGCCATGTCTAGAGACCTGGAGCTGGACTCATTTGACTTGAGCCAGTAAGAAGCAACCTAGCAACTCCTTAGCAACGTGCTAAACAAACCAAGAAGACCAAAGCAACACCCTGGCAACCACCCTTGCATCATAGTGGTGAGTTTTCCACAAAAAAACGTGAAGTTGTCTTCTGTAAATGTGAAAATCTTGTTTGAAATCGCTGGTGTTTCTGACGTCACAAACTACCTTGTAACCAATCAGATCAACGTGTGATCGTCAACCAGTGGATCTCTGAGTGAGTGAGTGAGTGAGTGAGTGAGTGGAGGCGGGGCTCATTTGCATATTCATAGAGCCGCGTATGCGAAATGAGGCAAGAATGTCGAGTTACATTCAAGATATTTTAAGGCATAGGTAAAGATTTTTTTGAAGAATAAACCACCTAGCAACTCCTTAGCAACATGCTAAACAAACCCAGAAGACCAAAGCAACACCCTGGCAACCACCCTTCGCCCATCATGGTGAGATTTTCACACAAAAAAAACGTGAAGTTGTCTTCAGTAAATGTGAAAATCTTGCTTATACATAATGCAAATGTGCATCATGCTGTAATATGCAAAACATGAGGTTTGTATATAAACACTCAACCTGTTCTATGTGATAATTACAGGCTGAATTATTAAAAATTAACCTGCATTCATATTCAAAGCGGCGTGTTGATTGAATGTCGGCCACTCACACACTTTAGCTGACATAACGCACACAATCCTGCACGTGAAGTGTGTGTGTGTGTGTGTGTGTGTGTGCGTGTGTTATCAGGCGCTCCTCGCCGTCCCCAAACTGCCAATCAAACGCGCCTCATAAAATAAACAAAACCTGTGCGTTTGATAAATATGTTTTGTCAGCAGCGTTCCTCACTTTTGCTGTGTGTGATTGTGGATTATAGAATATGAGCGTCGACATGGAGAGTTTGTTCTTCGCTTTCTTCATGAAAGAGAAGTGGGAAGTGAACAGCTTCATGGGCTTCTCGGATGGATGTGTTTTTGTGCTTTTCTGCTTTACTTTCTCTGGCGGCGGTAGTGACTCTGAAATGACAGTAGCTTAAAACTTTCAGAGGTTAGAATAAAAGTACATACATTACATTTCATTCCATTTGAATTTTATTTTTAATTATGATTCTTTAATTCAGGAACTTTTCAGTTTAGTTCTGACATTTTTGTGGAAATTATCAAAAAACGTACTTAAAAGAAAGTGACAGTAAAGACATTTATAATGTCACAAAAGGTTTATGTGTCAAATAAATGCTGTTCTTTTGAACTGTTTGTTCATCAAAGAGTCGTGATGTATCACGTTTCCCACAGAAATATAAAGCAGCACGACTGTTTTTAACTCTTCCCCCGCCAGCGTTTCTGAAAAAAGTTTCCAGCCACTGCCAGCATTATTGATCATTTCACAAAAGTTTTGTGGCCCCCCAGAATATTTGGTTATATGAATATCTGAGCATGCAATATATCAAAAGAAAGAACAGCCTCTGCCTTTAAACAAAACAAATCCATTATATTCTAGATTCATGCATTTTTTATCAATACTTAAATATGGGTGTTTCATAAAAAAAGCAACATTTTGAGCAAAAAGCTGAGAAAAATGTGTTTTGTCAAAGACTACATCCAGATGGGATTCAGAACGATGATCTAAACACAGATGGAGTCGATCGAGTCCATCAACACCCCCAAAACTTCACAGTAAAGCTCGATTTAGAACGAGATTTTATTCAGTAACATACGGCAGTTTTGATTTATAAGCTGTTTAATGTTAATAATCATCCATATGCATCTGCTTACATATGATATCTCTTGTTTCTGCTTCTTCTTCTTGTGTTTTGATCAGGAGATTCTGTATTCTTTCAGAAGATGTCTCACAGCGCCCCCTACCGTATAACAGTGCAAACACGGAAACTGTTAAAGGAACACTCCACTTTTTTTGGAAATAGGCTCATTTTCCAACTCCCCTAGAGTTACTGTACGAACACACCGTCCGCCGCCGACTTGAGCTTCCAAAGTTACCGGAAGTCATTCATTTTCAATGGAAGCTGGCTTCTCTCAGCTGCAAGGAGCGTCAAATCCATCGGCGTCGCGTTTTGGGCGTTTTGAGCGACCAGAGCGTCAATCCGAAATTTGAAAGTAGCTCAACTTTATGGTAATGAGCTATGATGTGGTTCAGCGGCAAGACGCCAGTAACATTAACGATGTAAATTTTCGTTCCTACCAAAACAAAATCTCAGAATCCGACGTCTTCTCCGCAAATACAGCACAGCAGCACCAAACACAACAACCTCGCGATGATCCATAATGATCCAGTGATAAACATTTGAGGATGAGCGCAACTTTTATTGGAAATATTTACGAACGCTCGTTTTAAGTGGGAATGCAATTCATTTGCTCACGGTACACTGATTTGACCAATTGCACTCGATGCAAATAATAATAATAATAGCTAATTTTTATTATTTTTTTCAACCAAATGTGACTAAAACCAAAAATGCTGTCATTATAAAAGGTTTCTAGTGTCAATGTATTGCTTGTTTTTTTCTGTTTACATTTCATGTTGTGACACTTCCGCTGCTACGTTAGAGCGGCCAAAGCATCAACAAGCTTCCCCGTACATTGTGACAAGCGTCCTTGACAGGGCGGCCAGAGCTTCTTTGCAGCTCAAGTTGGCGGCGGTGTGTATGTACAGTTAAATGGTTGAGTTTTACCGTTTTTTAATCCATTCAGCCGATCTCCGGGTCTGGCGGTAGCACTTTTAGCATAGCTTAGCATAGATCATTGAATCTGATTAGACCGTTAGCATTTCTCAAAAAAAAATGACCATAGAGTTTCGATATTTTTCCAATTTAAAACGTGACTCTTCTGTAGTTACATCGTGTACTAAGAATGAAAAGTGTGATTTTCTAGGCCAATATGACTAGGAACTAAACTCTCATTCCTGCGTAATAATCCAGGAACTGCAGCCGTACAGCAGCGCAATGATATTACACAGCGCCTGAAAATAGTCCCCAGCTCGGTAACTTCCAATGTGACCGGCACTAAGTGTGTTATATCATTGCGCTGCTGGTACGGCTGCAGTTCCTGGACGCAGGTATTAGAGAATAGTTCCTAGTCATATTGGCCTAGAAAATTGCAACTTTTCATTTTCTGTCGGTCTTAGTACACGATTTAACTACAGAAGAATCTAGTTTTAAATAGGAAAAATATCGAAACTCGTTGGTCATTTTTTTAGAGAGATGCTAACGGTCTAATCAGATTCAATGATCTATGCTAAGCTATGCTAAAAGTGCTACCGCCAGACCCGGAGATCGGCTGAATGGATTCGAAAGCGGTAAAACTGTTTAACTCTAGGGGAGCTGGAGAATGGTTCCTTTAACATGGAAATCACTCGCTCCAGACACTCAATTGGTGTTCGGTGTGAACGCAGCATTACTTAGCATTAATGTGAATCGGTACTCTGTAGTACTGACGTAATTCAGTCGTAGTTTGGTACCCAACCAATCCAATGGATTCGAAAACGGTAAAACTGTAATTTTTCCTGTTATCTATTTAAAGTTTTTTTAAAGTTATTTGATCGTCAATGTAATGTTCTCTCTCCCTTGGATTATCTACGCACACATTATATTGTGACAATAAAGGGTGTCCAAAATAGCATTTGTGTACAATACGGGTGAAACTGGAAAAATTAGAATATGGTGCAAAAGTTCATTTATTTCAGTAATTCAACTTAAAAGGTGAAACTAATATATTATATAGACTATTATATAGACTATTATATAGACTCATTACATGCAAAGTGAGATATTTCAAGCCTTTATTTGTTATAATTTTGATGATTATGGCTTATAGATTATGAAAACCCCAAATTCAAAATTAGAATATTGTGAAAATGTTTTCATAAGCTGTCAGCCATAATCATCACAATGTTAACAAATAAAGGCTTGAAATATCTCACTTTGCATGTAATGAGTCTATATAATATATTAGTTTCACCTTTTAAGTTGAATTACTGAAATAAATGAACTTTTGCACCATATTATAACTTTTGTTTCCTTCAGGTTTGGACCGACATGAGGGTAAAACAAAATACGTTTGGGTGAACTGTCCCTTTAAATCCAGAGTCATGAAATCAGTTGATTGGTTGATGTGTTTTATGAGCGAGTGAGTTAAACAAACACAGTGTGTGTGTGTTCTCTGGATCCTCATTCTTCCCACAACCGCTGGTTGGGATCTCCAGCGCTGGAGTTAATCCAGCAGAAAGAGACTCAGCGCTCCCGGTAAACCCGTTCACACTGGGAGCTGATAGCATTGTCCGCCTTATCTCAGCCGTGCTGAAGCTTACACTCTCTTTTTAGCACACAAAAACACCTTGGTCTCTCGGATTCCACATTTACTTCTTCTTTTTAAATTCACTGATAGCAATTTCAAAAGGCTGGCTTGTCATGTTGCCATGCCGTAATATTGCTAAAGCATTGCTCTTGTCTTGAGCGCTGCGTTAAATCGTGTGGCTTTTTCATTTTCATCACACTTTCCAAGTGTGTCTGTCTTCATTTAAAACTAATTTTCTCTGGCGTTGCCTAATAATGTTGCTTAATATCAACGATTGATTAGATTTGGAAAAACTTCTGGCTCTACAGAAATGCTTACGTTACGCATCTCGACCCAAAGCAAGATCTTACATCAACACAAGGTCATCTTACATTATAACATGTAAATTCGGGAGTTACTAAAGAATCTTGGCTGGATTGATTATAATTAAGTTGTAATTGTCAGTGTTTGCTGTTGATGAAGACTATAGTGATGAAGCTTGACGGTAAACACTTTGAGCTGACAGGCTTGAGCAACACATTTACCATCACGGTGATCATAAAACACAGACAAAAGCATCAATTACTCCTATAATGTGCTTCATTTGATCTTCCTTTCGTGTGTTTATTTTATTCTGATACTCATCATAACATATCAATATTGCTTATATTAATTTATTCATAATGTAGCCTTGTGACAGTCCACTTCAATTTTTTTTGCTTGATAATCCACTAATTCTATCTATCCATCCATCCATCCATCCTTCCGTCCGTCCGTCCATCCATCCATCCATCCATCCATCCTTCCATTCATCCATCTTTCCATCCATCCATCCATCCATCCATCCATCCATCCATCCATCCATCTATCCTTCCATCCATCCTTCCATCCATCCATCTTTCCATCCGTCCATCCATCCATCCATCCTTCCATCCATCCATCCATCCTTCCGTCCGTCCGTCCGTCCGTCCGTCCATCCGTCCATCCATCCATCCATCCATCCATCCTTCCACCCATCCTTCCATCCATCCATCCTTCCGTCCGTCCATCCATCCATCCTTCCATCCATCCATCTTTCCATCCATCCATCCATCCATCCATCCATCCATCCATCCATCCATCCATCCTTCCATCCATCCATCCATCTTTCCATCCATCCATCCATCCATCCATCCATCCATCCATCCATCCTTCCATCCATCCATCCATCTTTCCATCCATCCTTCCATCCATCTATCCATCCATCCATTCATCCATCCATCCTCCATCCATCCTTCCATCCATCCATCCATCCGTCCGTCCGTCCATCCATCCATCCATCCTTCCATCCATCCTTCCATCCATCCATCCATGCTTCCATCCATCCATCCATCCATCCATCCATCCATCCATCCTCCATCCATCCATCCATCCGTCTGTCCATCCATCCATCCATCCATCCATCCTTCCGTCCATCCATCCATCCATCCATCCATCCATCCATCCATCCATCCATCCATCCTTCCATCCATCCATCCATCCATCCATCCATCCATCCATCCATCCATCCTTCCATCCATCCATCTATCCAACATCCATCCATCCATCCTTCCGTCCATCCATCCATCCATCCATCCATCCATCCATCCATCCATCCATCCATCCATCCATCCATCCATCCATCCATCCATCCATCCATCCATCCATCCTTCCATCCATCCATCTGTATAATAATCCACTTATGATCCAATTATTTATTTATTAATTTTTATTTTAGCAGCCGTGTATTAATCCACTAATTATCCTCTATTTATTGATTTATTATTTATTTGTTTGTTTATTTTAGTAGCCATGCAATCCACTTATGATCCGATGTTTATTTAGCTGTGCAATACTCCACTAATTATCCCTCTGTTTAATTTTTAATTTATTTATTTATATGTGGAATAATCCTTTTATGGTTCCATTAGCCATGTCTTTATCCATTAATCATTATTTATTTGTTTATTATATTTATTTAATACTCCACTAATAATCCCTCTATTTATTTAGCAGTGTAATACTCCACTTATGATCCTACTATTTATTTATTTATTTACTTACTTATTTTAGTAGCCATTTAGTAGATCAATAATCTACTAATAATCACTCTATTTATTTATTCTTTGCTTTTTTATTTATTATTAATTTAAGTAGCTGTGTAATACTTCTCTTTTAATTAATTAATTTATTTATTAGCCATGTAATAATCCACTTTTTTTTTTATTTTATGTAAAATGTATATTTTTTCTGACTACATTAATCCTCATATATCAAGCAGGAATACATGTGACTGCAATATAATCTCAAAATCATCCTGACAGTTTTACGTTACAATTAGGGCAGTCGATTTAATGTGTTAATTTACTATAATAAAGCATTAAAGTTTAATTAAGCATTAAACACATGAACACACATAATGATTCCCCTGACCCGTACATAATCAGTGAACGAATGAGAAGAAGCCGTTCACACACACACACACACACACACACACACACACACACACACACACACACTTCTGTCCAGCAACACGAGGTCATGGGTTTGATGTCCAGGAAAGCATGATCAAACGTGCGCTTGGATGTAATGTAGGTCGCTGCGGATATGCATGATTTCATGTCTCTCAAGAAGACGTTTGGAAAATTTGACCTGTTTTTTGACTGTATGTTTTTGTGGCACTCGATCTTAAACTGAACAAAATGTACAGTATATTGACTGACTTCTATTTTAATGTTTTACGCGACTGACGATGTATTAGAACGATCATAAGTTGGGTCTTTTCTCTGCACATATTGTTTTACAGCAGTGGCCAAGTGATATCTGGTCATCTTCAGCCTTTATTCAAATATTAATAACATAATTTTGGGCCAGACCGTCATACAAATAAGTTATGAACATATGCAAAAACATGAACCAATGAAATATTAATAACATATAAGATTATGTTGTGTAATTATTGTATGCTTTTTTTATCAACTTTTTTTATTTATTTTTTGCATATTAAAATAAAACTGTAGGTTGGCTTTTTGCCAAATACCAAGTTCAGTGTTTGTTTGTCCCTCATATTTAAAAATATAAAATGTTTTCATCATATTTTGATGGTTTAATCGAATTTGTAAGGTCATAGAAACTCTTTTGGCCGCTACTCTTTGTGATTTGATCTAAATAGCGTTCATCTCATACTGTAGTTAATCTGTGTGTGAGCTCTACTGTAACTCTGAGGCTTGTGTGTGTTCGAGAATACTCAAGGTTCGCTGCGTTCACGAGGAGTTTAGGGCCGACAGAGACGTAACTTTAGGAGGCCATCAGGGTCTCTTGTCTTTGAGAGAAGCCATGAATCAGCTTCACTGAACAGCTGTGGATTCTGAGGCTAGATGGAGAGGAACTGAGAGACGGTATCGATCCGCAGGTTGAATTATACAACACACACACACACGCACACACACACACACACACACACACACACACACACACACACACACACACACACACACACCACACACACACTCGAGCTCAGTGAAGATCCTGCAGCTGGAGAGGAGCGACTGATGGATGCACAGGGAGGAGTGTGTCCATCCGTCTTCATCACTGAGGTGTAGATGTCAGTGTGTGTGAGAGGAGAGAGACAAATGACGGTGTGTGTTGAGTCTGAGGTGTGTGTGTGTGTGTGTGTGTGTGTGTGTGTGTGTGTGTGTGTGAGGGGTTGAAGGTTATCATCTATCTATCTATCTGTCTGTCTGTCTGTCTGTCTAACTGTCTGTCTGTCTGTCTAACTGTCTGTCTAACTGTCTGTCTGTCTAACTGTCTGTCTGTCTGTCTGTCTAACTGTCTGTCTGTCTAAGTGTTTGTCTGTCTGTCTAACTGTCTGTCTGTCTGTCTGTCTGTCTAAGTGTTTGTCTGTCTGTCTAACTGTCTGTCTGTCTGTCTAACTGTCTGTCTG
Source organism: Phoxinus dragarum (assembly GCA_033366665.1). Classification (NCBI taxonomy): domain Eukaryota; kingdom Metazoa; phylum Chordata; class Actinopteri; order Cypriniformes; family Leuciscidae; genus Phoxinus; species Phoxinus dragarum. Next base: position 22,360 of record JARPMJ010006566.1, read on the forward strand.
TCTAACTGTCTGTCTGTTTGTCTGTCTAACTGTCTGTCTGTCTAAGTGTTTGTCTGTCTGTCTAACTGTCTGTCTGTCTGTCTGTCTGTCCAACTGTCTGTCTGTCCGTCCGTCCGTCCATCCATCCATCCATCCATCCATCTATCTATCTATCTATCTATCTATCTATCTATCTATCTATCTATCTATCTATCTATCTATCTATCTATCTATCTATCTATCTATCTATCTATCTATCTATCTATCTATCATGTGTGCATGTATTGATAGATAGACAGATATACACATTTATTGTAGTCCCGCCCACAGCAAACTCTCATTAGTCCAAAATCTGCATTGCTCTGCATGAGTCATCAAATATGATTGTGTTGGATCTTGCAGCCGTTGCCATCAGAACAATGTCAAAATACCCGAATGAACTTACCAGCCCTAAAATACAAAATCATATTTCAGATTTCTCTCCTGTAGACTTTGAGGTGACATGCGACTCTATCATGTTTGTGTGCGGGTACTGTTTTCTAATAGTATCTATCACAGCATATTTAGTGTGTGGATAAACATGCAGCGTCGCATCATTAGCACCTCAAAAAAGTTCATTAGCATGTGTTTAATGTTATTAATGAGTCTGAGGCTTCCAGCTGTCACAATCTCTCTGCCAACGTTTGTGGAGTTTTCCTGATTACGTGTGGACAGTTTTTCCTCGCAATCAGCAGTTTCCAGCAATCAAACGTGTGACATAAAAGACTTCATACTGGGAAATAAACACAAGCACTCACTGGACGGGAACGAGCATCTCTTTAGAGCATCACATGATGGAGATAGTGTGAATGTTTAGAGAAACATCATGTATGGTCAGACGGCTGAACGTCGTGCATCTCAGGGCCTGCGTTTTCGTTTAGAAACGGAGACCTTTTGCTACGTTTGCACCTCCCGTCCATGGGTGCGTTTCCCGAAAGCATCGTGAGCCAACTATGGTCGCGAGTTCCGTCGTTATCAGCAGTTCAACGATTTGGTGTTTCCCGAAACCATCGTTCCAACCAACGTTCGCAAACAGCTTCGCAAACTTGTGTGGTTGGAGCGACAGATCTCGAGCTGTGGTTAGAAGCATAGTTTCTAGTTTACATGAGATGTAGACTGAATAAATCCTTATCTTTAGCAAAATAAGCAAGCTGACATTCAGCACAACCCGTATTTTTTATTTAGAATACATACAAATGTAATTTACGTCTTTTAGTTTGTCAAGAGATTTAAAGCACCGTTTTTAAAGACTGCTCATGTGCGATTGTGCTCTACTGTGTAAGAACGAGCCAAATATTGAGTCTGGTAATAAAAAAAAATTAGAAATGGTCTTCAGATGCCATGTCTGTAACTTATATGACAAAATCTAGCGTTAATTCGATCTCAAACAGATTCATTAAAATAAGTTATTAGTCCACCACATGCGAGACGTCATAAACCAACGTAGTTGAACGATAGTAGTTTGCGACATGCGGTTTCGGGAAACAGTCGTGACTCGCTAGTTGATTTCTCCAGCGATGCATCACACTATGGTAGTTGAGCAGCGAGCGATATAGTTGTACGGGAAACGCACCCCAGACTAGCAAAAACGAAGACCTAAAACGGAGAAGTTTAGAAACGCTCCGACCCCGTTTTGCGTTTTAAATCTCCGAAGGGTGTTTTAGTGAAGGCAGTCAAAACGGAGGACTTTAGAAACGATGACGCAGAGGCTCACGCTCGGCTCTATGATTGGGTGTCATCAGTCATGGCGTATCTTTCCCTGATTCGTCAGACACCCATCACATGACCCGTTCCCGGGAAGAAAACATACAAAAGCAGCCTGGACTACGTAATGTTAGTGACTGCAACATGGATAACGAAGTACAAGCGTTACTGACAGCGTTGATGTCGTTTTCAGTCGTTTTAATGTGGATGAGGCCTGTGTGACTCTTAGCCGCGGATCTGTTCATCTGTGTTCTGACAGCCAGAAGTTCTCCTGTGATGCCATCGTACAGGCCGAGATTAATACATGCAGTTGCCTTGAAGGTTTTATTTGTCACAGTGTCTGGTTTGTGTTTCCCTGGGTAAACACTAGAGGTCCTCTTCCCCCACGGTGTCATTCACTCTTAACTACATTTCCCATCGTCCTGTTCTGTCACTCATTGATTCATTGCACACAGCTGTCTCCCGTCACCTTGTCAGTATATTCCTGCTTGTTTCAGTGTTTGTCACGGAGTCTTTGTTTTATGTCAACGCACTTCCTGAGGTCTGTTTGTTCCCTGTTCTTGTTTTGTTTCTTGGATTGCTTTTATGGTTTTGACCCTTGCCTGGACTGGATACGATTGTGGATTACCCAATAAATATGACTGCACTTGGATCTGTCTTTCTCGTGTGTGTATCGTGACATTATTGGCAGCTCTACATATTTCATGTGTACATTTTCATGCACGATCTTCCTCTGATTATATACAGTAATGTCTCAGGTTCAATACAAGTTCAGCTCTTCAGCATCTGTGGCGTAACGTCGATTACCAGACAATTTACAGACTCATCCTTAGAGAAAGCAAAAGGCAATAAACGTTAAATGCTCATTGTTTTAAATGTAGAGCCACAAAACATTTCTGTGCAGTTATAATCCAATATTTCCCACTCACATCTGAAGCCCTTTTTTTATTACTAATGATCCAAAAAAAAATCTATATTAAAACTCGAAAAATTCGAAAATGGTGCAAAAGTTCATTTATTTCAGTAATTCAACTTAAAAGGTGAAACTAATATATTATATAGACTCATTACATGCAAAAAGAGATATTTCAAGCCTTTATTTGTTATAATTTTGATGATTACGGCTTACAGATTATTAAAACTTTTCACAATATTCGAATTTTTTATTTGGGGTTTTCATAATCTATAAGATATAATCATCAACATTATAACAAATAAAGGCTTGAAATATCTCACTTTGCATGTAATGAGTCTATATAATATATTAGTTTCACCTTTTAAGTTGAATTACTGAAATAAATGAACTTTTGCACCATATTCTCTTTTTTTTTAAAGTTTCACCTGTATGTAAAATGTATTTTTATTACCGTCTACATTATTCCTTATATATCAAGCAGGATTGCATTACTTTATTTTGTATTTATAGTGAGCAGATTTTTGAGTTTTTACTGTTAAAGTTAGGCTAAAGAAAGCAATAAAGGTCCTCTAGAAATCATCAAAACATGAACAAATTAAAGCATCTGACAGGATGGTGTTTACAATGGGGAAATATGGAAAAATCTTACATTTTGCATAAATGTTATGACATATCCTGACAAAACAACATAATTTAAAGCATTCATAGTCCTTACATGTTGTCAGCTTATTAAGAAAAAACGTGCATGTAAACTCAAGACTAATCAAAATGTATTTGTTAGCATTCATAACTCTGATTAACGATGATTATAAGTTGATTCATCATGCACACGTGTGTATCTCTCTCTAAACCCGTTCTGAAAGGTTCTTTCAAGAAGTTTAATAGCATTTGCAAATGAGCAGCAGAGCTTCATTACTGCTTTGAGAAACGTAATTACCGGTGCTAATAGATATGGTAATGGAGACGGCACAGTCAACTCTTTAACGTATCAATGTCAATAACTGTTATTCTATAATCAGAAATCATTCATCTTGATATTTTCTGACGTTACGAGTGCAAACATTGATAAACAACATCACAGTCCATCCGTCAAACATCTGCAGGGGTTTAATAACGGTAATCAAGCGTGTTTGACATGAACATGCATTGACTATATCAACATCAATGCATGAAATATTGAATTATTTATCCACAGCAAATGCATGCAATGCGGAGCAAATCATTTCCACTCGATCAGCAGTATTAGTTCTGTTAAATGAAGCACTTTGCCTGTGTTGGCTGCTCTTCACAGTGAAGTGAAAGACTGTTAGTGTTCCTTGTTTTCATTTGCTGTCTCTCTCTCTCTCTCTCGGTCTAGCTCTCACCTCAATCTCTGTACTCTATTTCGTGGTGATTTACTGCGGTGGCCCTGAATTGCCCTGAGAAGATTTGGTCCTGATAAGCATTGAGAGTCCATGAGAGCAGCTTCACCGCAGAACCAGAAACTCATGCTGTATAATCATTATTTTAATGTCTCTCGCTGCCATTAATCACAGTCACAGAGTAAAACACTGAGAGAGAAACGTAAGTGGATGTTCGTGTTGGGAGGGTTTGTAGTGATGTGGGGTTTTATTTATTTAGCTTTATTCATGACAGTGCCTTTTACACAACTTCAACCTCAGTGTTTCAACATATGCACATTTTCATTCAAACTAACTCAAATCTGTACATATATATTATGTTAATATTACTATATATATATATATATATAATTTAAAGTATATACAATATATAATGTTTATTTTTAATTATTGAAAATATCATTTAATATTTTTCATATGCATATATATATATATATATATATATATACATTTAAAAAAATATACATATAAATTAATAATGTATTTATATTTATGGATTGATATGTATGTATGTATATATATATTATATATATATATATATATATATATATATATATATATATATATATATATATTATAGATTTCAATACATTTATATATATATATATATTATTATTATTATAAATATTATATATATATTATTATATTGTTATATATTTTTTTATTTTAGTTTGCACTATCATGTAAAATGTTGTATTTACACCAAACACTACATATATTTACTGTATGTTGCAGTGATATTAACTTTATATGAGCGAGTATATATATAACTATTAAAACAAACTAAAATCTGTACATATATATTATGTTAATATATATATATATATATATAATTTAAAATATATACAATATATAATGTTTATTTTTAATTATTTAAAATATATTTAATATAATATATTTATATATGATGCAAATAATTTTATATTTTTCATATGCATATATATATATATATAAATTAAATATATATATATATATATATATATATATATGTAAATTAATCATTTATTTATATTTATGTATTGACATATATGTGTGTATATGTATATATATATATATTATATATTTCAAAAAAATTATATATATATATATATTATAAATATTATATATATGATTATATTGTTATATATTTTTTTTTCATTTTAGTTTGCACTATCATGTAAAATGTTGTATTTACACCAAACACTAAATATATTTACAGTATGTTACAGTGATATTAACTTTATATGAGCGAGTATAACTTAAAAGACTTAAAGTTGCATTTAAAAAAAACTGTCATAATGACATTTAGCCTATCATTCATAATTTTCCTCTGGAGTTTGCAGCAGAAAGCTTCTTTCTCTCGCGACGCTTGTAATAATACCGTAATCCATCGCATCTTTAAATTACCTCCATTACGGAAGCATTAAAGGAGAGCGCTGTATCTTGATGAATCTCTCAGTCACACTGGGAGTCACTGGATCCATGTGAAGCTGTTAATTATTCAAACAGGTTAACCCAGCTGAGCACTTTAATCAAAGCACTGCAGATTAATCTGTGAGACTAACACATATTTTATCCGCTACTATTACATTTTATCATCCAAGAACAGCCTGTGTGATTATTAGCTCTCGCCGAGGAACGTCAAACTGTCTGCTATTTCTGTTTTCACACTAAATTAGCCTCATTAATGATAATTACTGCTACTTTTTCCCCATTTATGCCTTTCTTTTGAATGTGAGCGTGAACTTCATTAACCTGAAAACAGCAGATGTGGCTAATGAGGTGATGCCATCCATCAGGTCGGTCGAGATGTTGTATAGATTGACTTTTACTGTGATAGCTTAAGGCAAACATCTTGAGACAATCTCATGCAGACATTGTGCAGTTAAAAATAAAGGTTTCAAAAGAGGGTTAAAGTGCCTCCAAGGTCAAAAAACACTTTAATTTTCTCATAACATCCATTACGGCATCGCCTATTTTCTCAGCGTCTGAAACGCTTCCGTCGAGGATTCAGTCTCTCTAAGCCCCGCCTCTCTGAGAGCTGCTCTGCTGTGATTGGTCAGAAAGCAAACGCTCATTATCATATCTGAATCTCAGCTCTTGATCACAGTGATACGAACAGTGAAGATGGCGTGGGTTTCACCGTATCAATCTCAGAAAACAGCGTCTTCTCCACATGAACTGAACTCTTCCAGTCTCAGATACACTACAGTGTTTGAGGGCGGAGCTAAGAGACGCTGATCAGCCAATTAGGACCACAGGCTGATATTATGCAAATTAGATACAAAAGGTTCAGCAGGAAGTGAGACTGAATTAAGCCTTGTTTATACTCGACGCATCCGCACGAGCGCGAAAGTGCGCGCGGCAAAAATGACATCATTGCGGTGTGGGCGGTCTCGCGCAAAAATGACATCATTGCGGTGTGGGCGGTCTCGCGCAAAAATGACGTCATTGCGGTGTGGGCGGTCGCGCGCAAAAATGACGTCATTGCGGAGTGGGCGGTTCGCCTAGCGGTGTGCACGGCAGATTATGTAACAGCGCCCGCGGCTCCGCATCCGAAGATGAACGACTTCGAGCTGAATCTGGCCGAGCACGAACTTCTCATCACACCAGCACCCCTAAATTAGTTGCTTACATTTAAAAAATGAGCATACAATAGCATAAAAAGTCTTTTTAATGAACATAAAGGTCCATGTTTAATACAAATGTACACGAAAGTTAATGAAATGTTTAGCGAAATTTGAATTTTTTTAAGAGATCGTTAATTTAATTGTATACATACATGTATTATATAGGCTAGCCAACATATATTTTGTTCTAATGGCACACGTAATAATCTCAGGGTTTACTGGGTTTTACACGATTATTTTTGTATTGGTGGTGGTATACTAAAATAAACATTGTCACGTGTTTATATTTCTTCTTCTCATCGATTCCTGATGGTTTAAAGAGGACAATCACTCGAGTCGCCCCCTGTAGTTTCAAAGAATAATACAACGGCGAGCGGGTCAAGTATAAACGCCTTGACCGCTTGGAGAGGTGTGCGCGCAGTCAGCGGAGACTCGCGCTCGTGCGGACGCGTCGAGTATAAACAAGGCTTTACTGACGACTCGTTTCAGAATCTCTTTTCTTTCAGGAGATGAAAACTTTATTTATCTGCACTCTGATCTTTTAAACTTTGCAGATCTTTTACATTCACACACACGGCTCTATCACACACTGCATGAGACGTCATATCCCAAAAGGCATTACCAATTAACAAGTTAAGTTAGCATTTTTGTAGCCTTTATCCATTTATTTTGCCCAGTGCAACACACTATATGTCCATCACAGCTGGCTTCCTGAAGTTGTTTGCTGTTGTGCGAACGATGATTTCCCAAAGTTCAGTTGTTCACCGCGCTGATGCCGACCGGCAGCAATAATTGATCTCTGAAGAGTCTGTGTGTGTTTTTACTTCTGCATGGAATATCTTTCCCAGCATGCATTGATTCATTAGGAAACACACGACACCCATTGATTCTGCTTCCAAGTAGTGAGGTCAAAATCCACCTAGTGAAGATGTAGTAGAGAAACAAGATTAAACTTCGCACCAAACCTGAACACACACACACACACACACACACACACACACACACACACACACACACACACACACACACACACACACAACAACCCAACCCCGAAACCTACCCATCACACACACACACACACAAACACACACAACAACCCGACACCTAAACCTACCCATCACACACACACACAAACACACACAACAACCCGACCCCTAAACCTACCCATCACACACACACACAAACACACACAACAACCCGACCCCTAAACCTACCCATCACACACACACACAAACACACACAACAACCCGACCCCTAAACCTACCCATCACACACACACACACACAAACACACACAACAACCCGACCCCTAAACCTACCCATCACACACACACACAAACACACACAACAACCCGACCCCTAAACCTACCCATCACACACACACACAAACACACACAACAACCCAACCCCTAAACCTACCCATCACACACACACACACACACACACACACACACAACAACCCAACCCCTAAACCTACCCATCTCACACACACACACACACACACACGAACACAACACAAACACACACACCACAACAACCCGACCCCTAAACCTACCCATCACACACACACACAAACACACACAACAACCCGACCCCTAAACCTACCCATCACACACACACACAAACACACACAACAACCCAACCCCTAAACCTACCCATCACACACACACACACACAAACACACACAACAACCCGACCCCTAAACCTACCCATCACACACACACACAAACACACACAACAACCCGACCCCTAAACCTACCCATCACACACACACACAAACACACACAACAACCCGACCCCTAAACCTACCCATCACACACACACACAAACACACACAACAACCCGACCCCTAAACCTACCCATCACACACACACACAAACACACACAACAACCCGACCCCTAAACCTACCCATCACACACACACACACACACACACACACACACAACAACCCAACCCCTAAACCTACCCATCTCACACACACACACACACACACACGAACACAACACAAACACACACACCACAACAACCCGACCCCTAAACCTACCCATCACACACACACACAAACACACACAACAACCCGACCCCTAAACCTACCCATCACAAACACACACACACACACACACACACACACACACACACACACACACACACACACAACAACCCAACCCCTAAACCTACCCATCTCACACACACACACACACACACACACACACACACACACACGAACACAACACAAACACACACACCACAACAACCCGACCCCTAAACCTACCCATCACACACACACACACACACACACACACACACACACACACAACAACCCGACCCCTAAACCTACCCATCACACACACACACAAACACACACAACAACCCGACCCCTAAACCTACCCATCACAAACACACAAACACACACACACACACACACACACACACACACACACAACAACCCAACCCCTAAACCTACCCATCTCACACACACACACACACACACACGAACACAACACAAACACACACACCACAACAACCCGACCCCTAAACCTACCCATCTCACACACACACACACACACACACACACACACACAGGAGGATTGGAAAACTTCTGCAAAAGGAGGTAACTTGTGTCCTTGAGAACAGATTGGACTGGCCCACAAAAGTTGATAGAATCAGTGCGATTAATTTTTGTTATCATGATGAAGGATGGAAGCCCATCGAGTGTCCGCGCCTCAATCCGACACGCGGAGCCTTTATCCGCTGAGTTATTGTACAGTCAAACTTCAAATTGTAGTGTATTTTTCAGCCGCCAGAGAGACGAGGTTTTCTCTGCTCCCCGAATGAGTCCTGAGCCTGAACGATCACTCTTATCACACACACACAAGACCGCACGAGTCTCCTCTCCTGGGCTCCGGGTTTTACAGAACCAGACGTTTTCCTTCCGAGAGGGTTTGATTACAGTTCGAGCGGCTTGTTCCCGCGGGAATATCACTCACTCAGACGAGAACTCCCTGCTTTCCAAAACTGCGAGAGTAATGGAGATGTAGACTATTGTGTCTGTGCTTATGGAAAATTATTCATCAAATCGGTAACACTTTACTTGAAGGGGTGTGCATAAGACTGACATGACACCTTCATAATCATGATGACACATGAATATGAAGGAGGTTTAATGCATGTTTATGACAACTGTCATTAAGTGTCATTCACTCAATAATGACATTTATAATGCAAATATGACATTGTTTGAGATGTCTTTATGACATCTTGACATAAACCAATACATCATAACCTGTCAGTATGATAACAACTTGACAATACCAAGACAACATAAATTGTCATAAATATGTCATAAACATGACATATCAGATTAATTATCAAACTTAAGAAACCACTTAAGCTTTATGGGTGGTTTTGACATCGGCTGTCAAGAGGACATTATAACTGTGTCATGAATGTTTTTCTTGACCTCAACTACAGAATTTTTTTATTTGTCATTAAAATGTCATTTTAATGACAAATTCAATCCATAAAGCTAAGTAGTTTCGTAAGTATGATAACTAATCTGCTATGTCATGTTTATGACAGGTTATGTTCTCTTGGTAATGTCAAGTTGTCATAACAAAGACACTGACAGGTTATGATGTATTGGTTTATGTCAAGTTGTCATTACAAATGTCATAATTGAGCGAATGACACTTAATGACAGTTGTCATAAACATGCATACAACCTCCTTCATATTCATGATGTGTCATGTCATGATTCTTCATAATGTCATGTCAGTCTTATGCACACCCCTTCAAGTAAAGTGTTATCCTCTAATCACTTAATATCTTGATTGTTTTTCCTAGATGATTTGCTAAAGTCTAGCATCTTGCACTCTGAGGAAAGTCTGTCAAAATAAGGCTCATTATACATGTTAATAGAAATATTTTTTTCCAGTATTTTGTTGGAAGAATTTGTTGTCCAACAGAACCCTTTTGAGACAGGGTTGAGATCTCGGAGACGCATTTCTCTGGAAAAGCAGGAAGAAAAAACTGTACCAGGACCAAATAATCTGAGTGATGACTTGCAGAACCAACTGAGACGTTGAAAAGGTCAAATTTGTCACTTTTGGCAAAATCTGTAATCAAATGTTGAAAATCTCAATGTGAACTGACTTACTGAATGTCAGAAAAATATTTTCTCCTGGCGGCTGTTTTTTTTTTTTTTTTCTGAGCTTTTAAAGAGCATAGATCTTCTGAGCAGTGACAGAAGCAGAACACCTCTCATTACAAACCCGGATTCAGATGTTCAGCGTTTAAGGTGTTTCAAAGATGCCAATATCTGACATAAAAAATGTTTTGGGGCCCCATGAGGAAAACAGCTTATGAATCATAAGTGAAGTTTTTTGAAAATGTACACTCTAAAAAAAAGCTGGGTTGTTTCAACCCAATTTTGGGTCAAATATGGACAAACCCAAACGTTGGGTTAAAAATGTAATTTAGAAATTTAACCCAACGGCTTGGTTTGTCCATATTTGACCCAATGAAACAACCCAGCATTTTTTTTTGAGTGTAAAAAGTGTCTGAATGTATCTAAATGCAGGAAGTGTTCTGTGTTGGGTCGGGTTAGTGTAAGTGGACAGAATATACAGTTTGTTCAGTATAATGTACAATTCATGGAAATATTATGAATCTGTCACAACGGGTGGTTGCTGACGAATATAATCTAACACAAAGTTTTATTAACAATACAACGGGAAGCAACACACACACACACACTTAATTAAAGCAACACTAAAGCACTTTTCCTCTGCGGTCCCCCTACAGGTTGGAAGCGGAATTGTCCATTACCGCTGTCGTAAATAATTTAGCCTACCGTCGCACGCACGCTATCTGTTTATCCAGCGCCGGCTTTGGAATGAACGATGTCCACAGACAAGGTAGAGTATGTTGCATGACTTCATGAAAGTATGATGTATTGTGACATCAAAACTAAATAATGACTATTGTAACGCTTGACGTAAAGCAAGTCAAATTTGTAGTTTTCTTATGTCTCATTATAACTACAGAAACACGACCCGATCTGGCAATCTTACATACCGTATTTTCCGGAGTCGCATCAGTCATAAAATGCGTCATGAAGAGTAAAAAAAACATATATAAGTCGCACTGGACTATAAATCGCATTTATTTAGAAATTTATTTCACAAAATCCAAGACCAATAACAGACATTTAATCTGGAAAGGCAAGCTATTCAACTACACAACAGCACACACAACAACAGCTGAAGGTGTCCGGTGTGTTAGCGTAACACATTAACAGTTATTCAGCTGCACAATAGCATAAAGAACATATACCTGAGGCTGAATAGGCTAAACTAACATTAGCCAGCGAGTCCAACAAGTTAGCGGTCAGCAAGTTCACCAAGCTCCCGATCTCATTCCTCAACACTGAATCCATTGAGTTCTTCCTCGGTGTCGCTTCTGAACAACTCCGCTAACTAGAGCGCCCTCTCGCCGCTGTAGACGGTAATGTTTTCTCTTGGTTCATCTCAGTCAGTATGAATTAATTTTAATATATAAGTCGCACCTGACTATAAGTCGCAGGACCAGCCAAACATTGAAAAAAAGTGTGACTTATAGTCTTTCTATGTGTGTGTGATGGGTAATTTTAGGGGTCGGTTTGTTGTGTGTGTGTGTGTGTGTGTGTGTGTGTGTGTGTGTGTGTGTGTGTATAGTAGTGTGGTTAAAGCCGATAGAGGACCGCAAAGCGAAGGCAGAAGTGCCGTTTACACTGTTAGGACTTGATGAACCGCTGATACGATTTTGTAAACATTATTTTAAGGTAAAAAATCTTCTTTAGTGTTGCTTAAACATAGACGATACCAGACAATGAACAGAACACAGGCAGGAACTGAGACTCACAGAGAAGATGAGCTAAATGACACACAGCTGTGATGATTGTGTCAGTGTCTATGATGACAGGTGTGTGTGTGTGTGAGAGAGAGAGAGAGAGAGAGAGAGAGAGAGAGAGAGAGAGAGAGAGAGAGAGAGAGAGAGAGAGAGAGAGAGAGAGAGAGAGTGCCTGTGTCCATGATGACAGATGAGTGGAGGAACACGAGACACGAATGACAACAAACTAAAGGTCCTCATCTACATTCAGAGCTGGATCTCAGTGATGTTGTGTAAGCGTGAATCAGCATCAAACCGTGTATCAGAATCTGAGAACAGAATCAACTTTCTGCATGTCGATGCTATGAGAACATGCACAGCAATGATGGTGAGCAGATGTAATGCTTGGCTTGCGGTCAAGCTCGTCCCTGATAAACACAGTTAATCGCACTCGCACAGTCTTAGTTAATTGCTTGTGCTTTTAGCAGATTTTCTCTCTGCATCTCCGGGCCGACTGCAGTTTGTGTTTTATTTATTCAGGTTCTCTGTTATTTTTCGGTTATAATGTTCGTGGCTCGAGTCACCGGGATAAATAAATGATTTATGAATAAATGTAAACCTAACCAGAGACATAAGAAGCAAAACCAGACGGGGCGGGGGACACAGAATATATTATTAAAGTATCCCCCAAACCGAAATAATGCTCAACTCACAAGCGAATCAATTTAAATTGACTTGAAATGAAAAGTGATGCAAAGCCCACAAAATAGAGTGGCTTAAAATCACAAATGAGATTAAACCTGTAATCTCACATATGTCTCAGAAGAGATGCGTCATATTGCAAAGTTCATGTTTGTCTAACGCTTTAAGATTTTTCCAAATATGCAGAAGAAAGTTTAGATTTTTTTTTCTTCCTCTGGACAAATCCATTAATATTTCATACAGTCGTGACACGCAAGGCTTCTTATGCAAATGTGTCAAGTGTTTGCACAATAAAGATGTAGGCAGCTGGAATAAGGAAAACAAAACAATTCTTCATCCCAGAGTTGAAAGTACAGCGGCACAGGCGGCCGTGCGAGGAGCTTTCAAATGACTTATTCTGACAACATCCAATTACAAATGATAGCAGCATATACTTCAGATGATTTAACCGCTGCATTTACACCTCAAAGCACACCAAAGTTCAGTGGAGAAAAATCTGCAAATGAAAAACAAATAAAAAGAGCCACACTTCCCTCTCGCAGCTGGAGAGCGGCGTTTGCTTTGTCTGGATAACCCAATATTTTACACAAACTCTGTGGACAGAAAATGCACGGATGTATTGCGTTTCACAAAATGTTGCATAATGCTCTTTGAAATATGATAATTCCCTATTTACCTGTGAGTTAAAAACACCGTCGTCTTGCGTATATCTGTAGCTATTATTGATTGCAATGTATTGTTAACTGACTTCTAAAGTACAGTATTATCCAATGCTGGTTTGTGCAATTGCACTTTTCATGTAATATGAGTTTGTTTGTTTTGTTTTTGTACATATAGGGCCCTATCGTGCTCCCAGCGCAATTGACTTTGTGCACCGACGCATGTATCATTCCTGTTCTGCACCCGCGCACAGCGGATTTTTTCCCTCCACAGACGCACGTCAGTAAATTAGGGAATGAACTTGCGCTCGGGGGGGCGGTTCAGTGAAAAGAGGAGTGTGTTCCGGCGCAAACGTTCCCTGGTGATATTCTGCAGTTCCAGAAAACAACTCCGCCACTGACCAGGAGAAACCCAGTCTAAAGACAGCGGCGCCGCGCGTTAGTCATATGCTATTTTAAGGGCGCGTGCTTGGCCATTATGTAGCGTGTGAACAACACACACACACTTTAATTCTCTAATCTAAACAGACGCAGCAGTTTTCATTTTTGGAAATCATACATTATTACAAGGAAAAATATTAACACACGAGGGAAATCATTGTTGTGTCCGTGAAGATGTGAAAAAATAGGCATAAATCTAGATGACACATTTACCCGAATTATTATACGCCTGTTTAACCGAAGCTAATTTGGGTTTCTCCATCATCCTCATACAATGTCACTTCTCTGTGTTTTACGGCCCTGACGAGAACGTCGGTCTCCTCGGCTGTGAACCGCTCCTGGCGTGCGCTGGCAAACCCGCCGTTATAATAGCAATCCGCCGTTATAATAGCAATCCGCCATTATAATAGCAATCCGCCGTTATAATAGCAATCCGCCGTTATAATAGCAATCCGCCGTTATAATAGCAATCCGCCGTTATAATAGCAATCCGCCATTATAATAGCAATCCGCCGTTATAATAGCAATCCGCCGTTATAATAGCAATCCGCCGTTATAATAGCAATCCGCCGTTATAATAGCAATCCGCCGTTATAATAGCGATCCGCCGTTATAATAGCAATCCGCCGTTATAATAGCAATCCGCCGTTATAATAGCGATCCGCCGTTATAATAGCAATCCGCCGTTATAATAGCAATCCACCGTGGAACAAGTTCCGGCTGACCTAATCTATGCAGCCTAACATTAAGTTATAGAAGTGGTTCCAAAGTTTTGGTGCTAAATAGGAAAAGGATCTACCGCCAGCAGTCGATTTTGATATTCTAGGTATTATTAACTGGCCCGAATTTTGAGATCGCAATAGACGTGAAGGACTATAATGCGTTAAGAGCTCGCTCAAGTACTGCGGAGCTAAACCATTTAGTGCTTTGTAAGTAATCAGCAATATTTTAAAATTCATACAATGTTTAATAGGCAGCCAATGCAGTGTTGACAGAACAGGGCTAATATGGTGAGTGTTGAATGCATTGTTTAGTGACCTATAATAATGTTATATATACTGCAAAGTGGCACATTCAAAGTTGTCAGTCCTTTAAAAGAACTAAAAAAACTAAGTCAAACTCACAAGTAGTCTACATGAAAGAAATGCATTGGACATACATCAGTGTGCAATGCAGGTAACGCTGTTTAAATGACTTCAGCTTTAATAAACAGCAGTTCTTGTCTATGATAAATAAGCTCACATCAGCAAAAACACACACGGTTGGGTTTTCTCAGACTACTGCTGAATCATCATAACATTTAACATTTAATAAAATGTTTTGCATCTCTCCCATGATTGGAAAAGCATCAGCTCCAGTACATTTCACTGGAAAGTCTCTCACAGGTAATATTCATTGTGACGCTGCTCTGGAACAGTATGTTCTGTGAAATGCGCTATACAAAATAAAACTAAATTGAGTTCTTTTGTATCAGTGTAACAGGTGCCAGGAACCCAACAGGAGAGGAGCAGGACATAAAGATGACCGTCACACAGCAGGACGCTGAAATGACACTGTTATCAACGGGGCTTTTTCACCAAAATTGCACTCCGCCATCCAACTGGGTCAAAGCACCTCAGCCTACGATTATTTCTTAGAGGCGAGAGAACCCGCGAGAGTGATGTGAAATCTTACAGGAATGATTGCATCTCTCGGTTTATAAGCTATTGTATATTGCAAGACAAACAATGATGCTATTTCCATGTGAAGCTTGATTCTGGCTTAATGTATATGATGAAAACCCTAGTGAAAATCACCAGCTGCAATCTGATTGGCTGCCGCTAAGAAGGTCAGTGTTAATCTCATTCTTGTTATGTTTGTGTTACGATGATGAAGTGTACAAGGAGGCTCTGGGTGCACGCATAATACTTTTAATACTAATTAATTTAACCCCTTAAGCGAATTTTTTCGCGACATGAAAATGCACATTCCGAAACTTAAATGGTTGTAATTCAAGAATGCATTGGAATATAGATGTAAGATTGGTCTTGTTTTAAAGAAGACATTTGGCTGATTTTTGTAGAAGTAAAATAAATTAGGAAAGTTAAACAGATTTTTTTATTTATAAAAATTTACAATGTTAAATTGTTATTCATTGTTTATTATTCATATTTTATATAAAATATATATTTTCAAAACCTGGTGGACTCTAAACATGCAAAAAAAATCAAAGTTGTGTTTCAAATTTCAGGTTGATATCTCAAAAAATAAGCGTTCAGTGAGATTTAGTTTGGGCGCAGTACCACACTTCTCCACTAGTGGACATCACTGCCCATATAAGGACGCCTCCATTTCCATATGTTGTTTGAGTGATCTGAACCATTATTTGTACAATTTTCATACAATTTATGAAGTAAACATCCTATTCAGAAGTATAGGATGGTTTGGCAAAAGTTTGGCAGATTTTGAAATGAATTCAACCTCTAAGAAACACAAAAGATCACGTATGTGCATTATAGCTCGCTGCCACATCACGAATGCTGAATCTATTATTGTTTTCTTTATATTCAAAACATTTTCAGAGCTTTTTTTCTAAAAGAATTGAATGGATGCTATCTTTTGAACTCTTGGCATGAAAACAAACGGAGGTTTCTACCATTCTTTCATGATTTTTCATGTTCATCACTATTTCAAAATAAAGGTCTGAACACGCCTTAGGAGTATGAACATATTCTTGCTGCAAATTGATCAATTACGGCTCCTCTGTAATTTATTTTGAAAATCAGTCACCAAATATGTAAACTAGAGATTTTAATTTTATAGCACGTTTAAAAAACTGGTGTTGACCAAAGAGCTTTACAAGGCCAAGAAAGCAAACAATAAAAAATAAAATTATTCAAGATATATTAAAAGTCATTGAAAAAAAAAAACTTTTTCAAAGTTTGGGCATGACTGCACAATCACCCCTATTTTTAAGTCTAGTTTATAGGGACAGATAGACAAAAAGCAAACAATCAAACAAAAGCTGATGTAAAACCGAACAATGACTATCCAGAGATTCGTCTGTGGTGTTTAATAGCAGGTAAACTCAATATCTGTGAACTTAAGATGCATTAAAGTACCTTTATTTTTAGAGCAAACCTGAGGAAAAATGTGTCGGCTGTTCTAATTTATTTCCCCAAACCTTTCCTATCCAAACAATGTGATGCAATTTTTCACTCGGGACATAAAGCGACGCCTTCAAACCCGAGCGTCGGTGATTAGACGACGGCATCCGAGCTCGAGATCTTCTCCTCACATGATCTTCCACCGGGATAATGATGTCAAGCGGTGTCACCTTTGATTAATTTGCGGTGCAGGAGTGTGTGATTGAGTTTTCTCTGAAGACGAATACTAACGGCTAGCGGCCGATGATATTGGTAACAGATCTGACGCTGCAGAGCGGCTAATTGTGCGTCTTATTTTCTTAAGTGCTCAAATTATTGCAGAGATGTGTAATGCCACACCGTCGACATCATGACCTTCCTGTGCTGACGGCCTCAGGTTTGCCTAACGAACCGTATTTACACGTCTCATGTGGATCCGTTTGAGAGTCAGAGGAACGCTATTGATGCGAAGCCTTGATGTTATCAGAAGACGACAGATTAATCTCTGGACAAACACTACGGATGGAGATGATGATGTAAAGGCTCTTTCCTGATATAATACGCAATAAATGTCTGGACTTGACTTGAAATTGTTGACTTGTTTGAGTGGGCGGCTTTGATTTATAACACACACACACACACACACACACAGCACAAGAACTGTATTATATTAATGTGTCGAGTTTCTAGGCGACCATAAATAGTCTAAATGAGGCGTTTTCAGGCCGACATTTCATTACTATCCATCCTAATAGTATGTGAGATTAGATTAAGGCCGTGTGTCCACCAAGCATGCTGAAAACGCCGAGCTGTGGGCGCTTGAGAGCGGTTTGGCAGCGTACCATTTTTTCAGTTGAGACGCTTTGCTTGTTATGTTACGGAATATCCGCGAAAATGTTACTAGCATCTCATTTCACACATATTTTGTTTCTGTGTTGATTCTATATTAAAATGTCGATACAATGTAAAGTATTTTATAAAACGGATAGTTACAAACCTTGATTCTCATTGGCCAATAGCTTGGTTTTAGTCACGATGAAACACGGCTATGACCGCTTCACCACTGTTCTATGTATCACTACACAACACCCCTAGCAACCGCTCTTAGCAACTTAAACACATGTTTGATCTCATCGATATTGTTCACTGAAGCTATAGTAGAGTATTGTGAGAGATCGAGTAAGCGAGTGTACCTGCATTTACAGTAGATATAGCATTTTCCTTCAGGTCAGTCCTATATACCGGTATTCATAATAATAAATATCAGTTTGAATGTCCGCTGCGATATCTTGTCCTTTTAACAGTTAAGGGGTTTTCCCGTGCTAGTCATCTGTCAGTTGCGTCTTCCTTCTCCGTGATCACAAGTTTGAGTCCTTCCATTGTAAAAGTCTTCTCTACTGACTCACTCACTCATTAAGACAGTCTTTGCCGCAATCTAATGGCGAAATAATGTATGTAACTTCTGATGTTGTTTACGGTCAGGGACTATTTTTTCCAGCGGAAGGAAGGCTTTTAGTGATTTTACTTCATGAAAGTTGCATAGATAGATATTTTTCGGCTTTAATAGTTGTATTGTGAGGAAACCGTTTTATAAAAGCAATAAGGTACTCGAGGCAAGTGCTGTATCGTGAATAAGTCACGGTTGTAGGGGTTACTCCGCTTCGCGTCGAGCCTAACAACGCCCTTCAGCCGTGACTTATCTTATTGCTTACTTCTCTGGCTCTTCTTTTAAATTATTTTGTTCTGTTATTGTGCTTGTTGTTGTCATCTGTTGATGTTGTAAAAGCAGAATGTGGCGGTTGGTCGGTGTGGTATTAGTCCCGCCCCTCCTCCTCTGTGATTGGACGGTTGGGTAAAAAGTGACGCTGCGTTTTAACCAAATTTGAACATTCTTCAACTCTCGGCGAACTGAAAAAAACGGTGAGCGCTCAGCGCGAAAAAGATGCTCAGCGCCTCGTTACGCTCATGGCGTTTTAAAAACGCGGCGCTCCCATTGAAAACAATTTAAAAAACATACCAGTCACGTGAAAAAATGCTTTGGAGGACACACAGCCTAAGTGTGTCCCAAAGCATAGTAGGACTATGTTGAAAAGAGTATGCCAGAAGTCCCCGGATAGTCTATTTTTGAAGTGTGGATCCGTCCTCACTATGGCTGTGTTCCAGTCCAAAATTGTCATGCTAACTTCCCTCCGTCTCGTTCACTCGGATGTTTGTCATTGCTTACGTTGCATGAGTGCCCACTACTGGCGGAAACTGCAATGGGCTGAACTGGGACGTGCTAAGCCCTTAATCACTTAGAATCCACTATGGAGTTTTCCCCTTACAAACTTGTTTAATGCAGCATTATAAATGTATATAGGTGTGTTTGAGTTGTTTACATTTAAAATATATATATATCATAGAGTTGTTTTGTGGTGGGGTAAATTACACGCAATATGCGTTGACGTCACAATCGTGTTGCATTGTGGTATATGAAGCTGCCTGAAGTGTACATATAAAGTAGACTCGCTCCCTCGATCAAAATCGAGGGAACGAGGGGTCTGTCCATATAAACTTCCCTGGTCACTTCACGAAGTGGAACGCACTTCAAAATGGCGGGCAGGGATTCCCCCGAGGGAAAGTGTTTAGAGAAGTTAGCAAGTGCGTGTCTAAAAGTGGACTGGAACGCAGCCTATAACAGCTAATATTACCCACAATCCATTGCGCTTTGGAGGAGGAACTACAAACTACAAAAAAACTACAAAACATGGCGGAGAGAGGTTTCGATGAAGGTTTGAGTGGCTAATCAAAGTTTAACCTGCATGATAAAAATCTGCGATAACAATGTGGAGTTTTATAAATATCCGTTTGGCCATTAACTTTTAAATGCATCATTGAGCATTAATATGAGGAGAGTCTCTGCATGAAAAACCTGTGACTGCAGATCAACGTGCTTCTGCATTTCTCTCCGATATGGTAAGAAATTAAATTAAATGTGGAAGATTTTAACTGTGGTAAGATGATTGACAGGCCAGTTTACTGTGACAGGACGCGACAGAGAGCAACCGTCTGTTAAAGACGCAATTTTATGACGTGATAGTTTGTCCCAAAGCTTGTCTACTCTTCTGCTACACACTCAAAAGTACTTTTTCTTCACAAAAAGAATATGTAGGCGAATTGAGACGCAGCATTTGATTCAGAGCGGGTCGAGTAGGACTGGTTACATTAGAGAATCCGTGGGAAAGTTATAGAATAATAATAATAAATGTTGAAATAAATAAATCATAAAAAATTAAATATTAAAATAAATGCATTAATAAATAGTTAAATAAAAATAAAGCTTAACTTAATTAATTAAATAAATAATAAGATGAAAATAAATTAATAGTTAAGTACATTTGATAAATAAATATAAATATATAAAAATAAATAAATAGTTTAATAAAGAAATATTACATCCTATAGAAATAGATCAGACATCTTTATAATATACATTTTTCACAATATAATTTCACTTTTGTTTAAATTAATAAATAAATAAATAATAAAAATGTATATATTAAAATAAATTTATTGATTAATTTAAATAAATAAGTAAAAAAAAAATTTAAGATAAAAATATATGAATACATAAAAAAATGTATAAAAGAAATGCATAAATAAAGAAATTCATCAACAGTACAGTAGAATAATGAGTCGAATAATATAACTTGATAGAAACTAAATATTTAGCAAATAATATTTTAGACATAATTATAATATACATATTTTATATTATGATTAGGGGTCTTTGTCGTTTTTGGTGTTTTGTTTTGTTGTTGTTGTTGTTTTTTGCTGTGAGTTTTACCGTTGCTCATACTTGATGATTTACTTTCATATTTTTATGATTTGAACAAGACTTGAAGAGTCTCCACCTCCTGTGTTCTTCTGTCGGTGACAGTGAAGCATCTCTCATGGCTGATGAGATCTCTTCATCAGCAGCGTTTGTGTCTGAATATAAATGATGGAGTCAATCAGAGCTCCACGTCAGCTCACATTATGTGAATAAAGTTTGTTTTTGAACTAACAGCAGGAGATCAAGTGATAAAAAGGTACAACCGCAGTTAGTTGTGTTTGCCAAAGCAAGTGTAGCTATTCCTATTACTATTGCTTATATAGATTTGATCAAACCCCTTTCACAAAGTGTTAAGCTTCACTTAAACTTACTTTAAAAAGAGAGTCTTGGGCCACATCAAGACCAAACAACACCTGTCAACCACATAGCAACGCCACCCCAGAATATGCAGGTGGTCCATTTTGACAGAAAACAACTACTTAATTTTTTTTTTTTTATAAAACGTAACACCCTAGTAACCCCTCAGAACACATTTGAAACAAGCAGGTGGGCTATTTTGACTTGGGCTATTAAGCAGCTACTTTAAATAAAAAAATGTAGTAACACCCTAGCAACCACTTAGAACAGCTTAGCAACTGTATAGCAACGCCAAAATATCAAAGAAACATGCCGGTGGGCTATTTTGACTTGGGCTAGTAAGCAGCTACTTTAAAAAAAAAACTTAGTAACACCCTAGCAACCACTTAGAACATCTTAGCAACTGCATAGGAACGCCAAAATATCATAGAAACATGCAGGTGGGCTATTTTGACTTGGGCTAGTAAGCAGCTACTTTTAAAAAAACTTAGTAACACCCTAGCAACCACTACTTTAAAAAAAACACCCTAGCAACCACTTAGAACACCTTAGCAACTGCATAGCAACGCCAAAATATCATAGAAACATGCAGGTGGGCTATGTTGACTTCTGCTAATTAGCAACTACTTAAAAAACACTTAGTAGCACCCTAGCAACCATATAGCAACACACTCAAAACAAATGAGTACAGTATTAGCATCATGGTGGTGGGTTTGCACAGGCACATATTATGTTTTCTTCCGTAAATGTACAAATGTAGTTTATGCATATAGTTCATGATTGTTGCAGAGAAATGGAAACTATTTTTATGCTTGGTGCCTTTTATATAGTCACTCCTGTAGTGCAAGTCAGTGTTCACCTGATAGGCTCATCTCTCTCACTTGAAAAGCATCTTTGTGTCTGACCCGAAGCGGTTCGTGTTGTCCTGACCCAGCACTCAAAGACAGGAGCCATCCGACGGCTGTCTTTCATGTCCTCTTCCTGCACCGTGGCCTTTGTTCGGGCAGAGGAGGAACAAACACGCTGTTATTGAGGAGGACACAACTAATACTCTCCTCCAGTCTATTGTTTCTTGCAGAGCTTTACACAGACGGGCTTGGCTTATAAAAATGTCATGACAGTGTGATTTCACTCAATGTCAGTCTCAAACTCCTGCTCCTCTCTGTACTTATTCTTGCTGCTCATAATGCTTCGGATATTGATTGTAATATATCATTTAATCTAGTAAAATATTAAAATTCACTGCAAAAAAATTTTTTTTTACTTAGTACATTTATCTTGTTTCCAGTCCAAATATATAAAAAAAAATCTTCAATCAAGATGCATTTACTAGATGAGTAAAATGACATAAATTGGACATATTCCAACATAAATTGGAACAGTGTGCCCACGGAAATTAGAGGTAACCCCACCTTTAAGAAACAGCTAAAAAGATGGCTGAATAATAATCAAAAATGTGAACATTAGGTAAAAAGGTAGATTTCGATAGGTAGATTTATTTATATTTTTATACAGTAACAAGTAGATTTATTTATATTTTTATACAGTAAAAAGCATGGGATGTTTATGCACGGGCATTTACGATAGGTACTCTTAATGTTTTGTAGCTTTATGTTTATTAGTTGTTATGTATGTTGTTTGTGCTTTTTTTTTGTAACAATTTTTTTTGTATGTCTGGGACTACGGATGGAAACGAGCATTGTGCTAAATCCGGCGTATTTACGTCAATTTTGATTGCACGTTCATTAATATGCACTGTCCCATCTAAATAAAATATTTAAAAAAATTAATTTTGATATATTTCCCCAGAAAACAAGACACAACATCTTATGTAATGTTACTCATCTAGTAAATGTTTGCGATTTAATAATTTTTTAGATATTTGAAAAAAGCATTTTTTTTTGCAGTGTGATTAGTACGGAGTGGGTCAAATTGACCCGAAATGTATTTCACCAAAAATACAAAAAAAGAAATAACACTTCTCCAAACATTACAAATAAACGTGAATAAATATGAGAACATGTGATTTTTAAAACTGTATATAACAACTTTCACAAATTCTGAATATTATCAACAGTATTGTTACTACTTTCCAGTATTTTTTTATCAAAAGAAGTGTGGAAAAGCACTTTTTCTGTGTGCTTTCTGCTTTCATAATTGTATCAATTTCAGTGTGTCAATATTTTGCAGGCATGTTCATCATAACCCTAAATGAGGAACAAGTCAGAAAACTACACGAAAAACTTCATGGGGTTAAACAGTATTTCTGACATCTCAAAATAATATAAGGGTTTAAAACACAAAGGGTTTCATTCTCATATCAATTAAGTGGGAGTTTGTTTAAAGATTGTGGTAAATACACACGAGAATTGTGTAACGAAATGCCAAGGCCATAAGACTTGTTTGCAGAGAATTATGTTTATTATTCTTACCCCCTTTTTTGTCTTGTTTTAAACAGTCTTTGTTTGTGTTAGTGTTTTTAAAGGATGCTCTGGTATTTTTACTGAGAAAAGGACAGAAAGTGATTTTCTCCTAATGCGAGGCCTCTAAGATAACTTATTTTGTAATACAAATATTTAAAATATTTTGTATTTTGCAATCCCATTTGTATCCCATATCCCCAATCCCATTTGTAAAGTGTAATCCCAAAAGGTATTATACATAAACATATTTCAAATCAATACTGAAAAGTACTAATAACAGTCTATCACAATCTATTAATTGTATCAGATAATTACCTTAGCAAAATGTTAACATTAAACTTGAATCCAGGGCACTGAAGGCCTTCCCATGCAGAGCACCATTACTTATGATGAACTTATGATGTTTCATGAGAGTCAGGATGGAAACTGAGTTGATATGAAACCAGTGGTGTAGTCTACGTGATACGCAGGTATACGCCGTATACCCACTAGGAAATGCCAAGTATTTCCGTATACCCACTAAAAAAAGCGTGAGGATACGTAACAACTTCGTTTTGTGACAGAACTTTCACACTTTCATTCATAAATTCACCGCGTCTATGTTTGCAATGGACACAGATCAAATCGCGTGAATATTAAAAACTCAAAGAGACAGCAGTTGTTCAACGCGTCTCTGGGAATGAGCGCTCAATGTGTGCTCTACTACACACACACACACTGAAGCAAGCGCGTGCTTGTGTCAGCGCTTCACTGTAGCTATGTATGAGGACATGATGTAGGCTACACACATGTGAACTTCATCACAGAGCTGCTATGAGAGTCACTTCATGAGAATTTCACCATTTCATTTGATAAAACTATCGTCATTCATTCGTATCATACACACACATAAACTGTAATGTCTTTACGACAACCTGTCAAAATAAAAGTTCGGTATAAACTCAAAGAAATTATGAAAGAAATTGCACAGTAAAATGTACTGTAAAATAATAATAATGATGAAATCTATTAAAACTTATTTTAAAAAGGAATATCAAACAAGTTTTCATACATGTTTTAATTTAAACAGTAAACTTGCCAAAACAATAACACAATTTTCTTTCAAAAGCACCATTTCTAAAAGTAAATTTGTATTTGTGCCTATAATGTTATATTTTTATTTTTTTTATTGTCAGCTGATAAAACCTGTGCTTCAGGGACCATATGCATATAACATCTAAGGCTAAATGTAACTCTTAACTGGCTGAGTTAAATGGTGATTAACACTAAACAGTAGAAAATCAGTCCAGTCTCCTCAGCTGTAAATGCCATTGGCTGTTAAAGTCTTGTGTTGCTTATAATAAATTGACATGTTGATAACACTTAGTCTAATAATGCTCTCAATTACATGTCGTTGCATACATGCATTAGTGAGTGTGGTGGTGCTTATGGGGTGATGAGACGGGTTAGGCGGGGGGGGGGGGGGGGGTCACAGTATACTCACTACAAAAAACTAGACTACACCACTGTATGAAACTGAAGGGAAAAAATATGGCCATGCAAACGCAAAAATAAGTTAAGTACAGTATATGCATGGATGACTTAAACTCTAGACACCCAGCTAACAAAAATATATTCTAAGAACATTTAGCTAACATTCTCATTAAGTTTTGAAAATGCTATTCTTCATTATGTTCAAAACTTCAAAGACATCGCTATATGAAAAAATGTATTTTCGATGTTTTTGAGTCTTTCAGAATAATCACTGTTCACTTAATGCATCGAAAAACATGCACTTCATGAATCTGTTCATATGCGATCTTCAAAGGGCTCGTTCCTCTGTACAGCACGAGTCGTTATCATTTACTGTCCTTTATGAATATCATTTGATGTGCAGAACAGAAGACTGTACTACAGCATACCATTGCCGTAAGTGTGTTACATACATTATGATGTTTCGGTGTAGAAAATAACTGCTAAGGGGGTCATAATTACTCTAAAAGTGCATATAACGTAAGAAATAGTAATAAGAAGAAGTAATAATAGAAAAAATGTGAACCTTAATTACAACTACCACAGTTAAAATATCAAATAGGTTATGGATGGATAGATCATTATGTCTGCTTCTGTGAAGGAGGAATCTTTTAATAATCAAGATTCGAAAGGATGAAGGAGTTTTTTCTATAATACCTCGTTTGATAATTCTATCAAAAAGCACAGTGCAAGTCTTTGTGAATTCAATTACGGATCTGTCAAAGTCATTACTGTAACCTTGAGCTGTTGGAGTGTCATGTTCACTTAATGTCGCACTGTAATGGAAACGGATCTTCTGGAGAGGAAGAGAAAACCTTCTTTCATGGATTTTTGTGAACATCTGATACAAGAACACTGAAAAAGAATTCTTTGTAATTTTCCAAACTCAATTCTGAGAGCAGATTCATATATATGGACAGAAAAACAGACTTATGAGGGTTCAGTGTTCAAGGTCACAACAGAGACGTAGTACAGCAGGATCCAAATCCATCTAGAATCTGAAATACAGTCTGTAACTTTTACATGACCCTCTACGCCATCGGTTCCCAACAGGGGGGGTCGCGGCCCACATGGGGGCCTCGCGTCATATTTTGAAAAGTTTTGAGCAATGAGCATTAAATAAAAGTCCTTATCTTTTTTTTTTTTTTTTTTACAAAATGTATATAATGAGCGAGTTCATCATGAATCCATTTTCCAATCTGTGTTTGTGTCTTATCCTGAACCACTGTGGTACTCCTATAATAAGTGTTTACATTGGGACTATTTTACACGGGTTCAGATCGAGTAGCCCAGGACCTGCGTGACTTGTCATAGACGTACACAGAGAGAAGTAGTTCCGGCTACAATGTTCTGTACAATGTACAATGACCAGAGGCAAGAGAGTAATCCAGGGACCAGAGGCAAGAGAGTAATCCAGGGACCAGAGGATGATATCCAAAAGCCAAATGACAAGAAACCAGGGAAACCGCTCAGAATTGCAGTGAAACACTAGACATGACTTCGCGGTGAGTGAATGAAATAACATGGTATAAATGGTATAAATAGACTGAGACTAACAGGATGATGAGGTACAGGTGAATGCAATCAGTGAATGAGGTACAGGTGAATGTGATCAATGATAAGTGATGATGAGTCCGGGGGAGTGAGTATGGGAAATGTAGTTTGTGAATGATAGTCTTATGTGGAGTGCCCTCTGGTGGCTCTCAAGGGCACTCCAGCTGGTGACCGTTACACAAACAAAGATTGGGAACCACTGCTCTACGCCTCTTACTTCTGCTGAGTTCTGGCCCAAAAATGAGCAGCAGGTGAAAACAATGATAAATAATAAAATGCAACTTAATTAGGTACAATACCGTTTTATGCATTTAATATTTAAACTTATGCACTATGTAATCACCTTTGTAGTGTATGAATTTTCTATCGGAGTCTGATAGCTCCGCCCCCTTCGCTACACAATTAAAACTGTGATAGATGAGAGTATGAAGTGTACAATATTCAACACTTTTTTCGGTTAATTAAGTGCATCATCCGGGTATTTAAAGTGCACTTTTTCTATTTGCAATGTTCAGTGTCAAAACACTAATCACAATATTTATACTACAAAACTGCATAGAATAGTATGCGAATTGGGACGCACCTCAAAATTGTTTTTATAAATAAAGCTACTTTTTATTTTTTATCACTTTTTGTAAAACAAACCATTTCATTTTGAGATGTGCTCAATAATCCTATTGTAATTTGGCTCATATGAACATACTTAGCTCTTTAATAAAACAAATTTATTGTAATAATTTGGAATAATATAATCAATTGTCATAATGTTGAGTTCAAAGAGATTTCTCTTTCGGTCTTTGCAAGATTTAGACTGAATTTAGAGAAGATATTCATCTGTTGAAAGATAAAACAGGTTTTTTTAAAAACTCCATAGACTTTGAGATCAGATTATGATAGACTTGAATGTGGGCATTCAGTAACACCCAGCCACAAGTCATGAAAACAGAATAACTTAGAAACTGGATAGCAACACCCTGGCAACCGCCCGTACACTGAGAAAAGCTTTGCACTGGAAAGTGTGACACAGACCCAGATCTGATTCTCTCGCCTTTACCAACCTCCATTTGAAGTGAAAAACCTGTCAGAGCATAAAAATATGAATCCATCTCCCATAGACAGACTAAATGTGATTCTGAAGAGTCTTCAGGACTGACAAAAAAAAAAAAAACTAAGTCAATTTTCAGATGTACAACTGTACAAATGATATTACAGCAGATGCATACTGTGCATATATGCATTAAATACCTGAATAATATACTACATGCCTTGAGTATGAAATCTGTCAAATAACATGTCTGGGTCATATTTCAACCCAAAATCAAAAGAAATAAATCAGAAAAAAAAAAAAAATATATATATATATT
Organism: Phoxinus dragarum; assembly: GCA_033366665.1. Classification (NCBI taxonomy): domain Eukaryota; kingdom Metazoa; phylum Chordata; class Actinopteri; order Cypriniformes; family Leuciscidae; genus Phoxinus; species Phoxinus dragarum. Next base: position 50,826 of record JARPMJ010006566.1, read on the forward strand.
TTGCATAATTATATATTTTTTAAGGTAAGTACTTATACATAATGGTAATCTTGTTATACTGCATTTAATTGTATCCCTATGATTTAAATACAACAATACAGAATGAAGAGGAAATGCAAAATTAAATTAAAAACCGCAAATTTGTATAATAAAAAAAAATGCAGTGGTCCTAAATAAAATTGCAATATACAGGTGAAACTCGACAAATCGTGCAAAAGTTCATTTATTTCAGTAATTCAACTTAAAAAGGTGAAACTAATATATTATATAGACTCATTACATGCAAAGTGAGATATTTCAAGCCTTTATTTGTTATAGTTTTGATGATTATGGCTTACAGCTTATGAAAACCTTTTCACAATATTCTCATTTTGAATTTGGGGTTTTCATAAGCTGTAAGCCATAATCATCACAATTATAACAAATAAAGGCTTGAAATATCTCACTTTGCATGTAATGAGTCTATTATAACATATTAGTTTCACCTTTTAAGTTGAATTACTGAAATAAATGAACTTTTGCACCCTATT